>BGNK01005895.1:0-24178 GCA_003297005.1 Symbiodinium sp. clade A Y106
AATTAAGCATAATTACTGCTTATTTAAGCGTTTTTGCGTTTAATACACTTTAAATAAGCGAAAACCTATTAAATAGTATATAATTATGCTCTAATTAAGCGGCGGCTTTTGCAAATAAGCTGGGTTTCCTTAATTAAGCAATATTGGATGCTCTGGGGAGCTTGCGCCACCCCTTCATCGACCTCCAAGCACGGGGGAGCTTCTGGCTTCCCATCTTGCTGTAGCCGGGCCGAAAATGCGATCACCTTGTCTCCGCGATGTGCGGGATGGCCCTGCAGTGATTGAAGTAGCCCGTCAGAACCTCGTCCATGGTCGAGTCGGGGAGGTCCTTCCTGAGCACATCTACACCTTGCGTCGCTGCGTACTCCTTCAAGCCCATCATCTCCGACTTGTAGTACATTTCCGTCTTCGGGGTGACGGCCTTCTTCTCGAGGAGGCAAGTACTTCTGGAGCCTCGGCGACTTCGCCTGGCCAGGTTCTTCACTCTTGCCCCGACTCTCGCTCGAGCTTGACTCCTCGCTCTCCCATGCAGCCTCTGCGGCCTTTTGGGCCAAGGGCCCCATCTTGTCGGTGACTGATTCCAATGTCCTCCTGCGGCCCGCCACTTTTTCCACTGGCGCCTTCTCCGGGGCTCGGAGAATCCTTTCTCGCCTTGTCAGCGAGGAGTCCATGGCCTACGGGAATCGTCTTCGACCCGATCTCTGAGGAGACTCGACTATAGGTTATTCAGCAGCTGAGTTGAGCTCGGAGGGCACCCAACGCACAGAAGTGCTCACGTTGCATGCGATGCAATATGAGTCTAAATCGACGGATCTGGCGCAAAAGGCCAAAACTTCGGCTCCGAGCCCTCTCAAAAGACAAGGCCACAGAAAGATGTCGACCAGCAAGAAGCTGCCTACAACTGAAGCCATATTGCGTGTTGGCGACCCGCTGCAAAGCCTTGACTAAAGCACGAGCTTCCAGTGCTTCTCCTGTCTCCGTCTTCCCCAGGCCTTCGGAGTCCGGAGATGCTTGCGCAGCATCTGGGCCGGCACCTCTCGAAAAGAATCGTCGAGTTCCCAGCCCGCTGCTTCCAGGTAGCTCTCACTAAATCCAAGTTTCGGGCGGAAATCCCCGGTGACCTCGTCCTCGAGGAAGCCTGGTCAAAGCAGATTCTCGAGCGTTGTGGTCCCCTCTTCTTCGGAAGCGGGCGCGCTCTGTGACACGCCCGACCTCCGCAACCTGGTTGCGCTCAAACACTGCGCCAACGATGTCGTAACCCTCCTCAGAAGCGCCCGAGGAGAAAGCGTATCGATTCCATTCGTGAACCCTCCAAGGCCGGCACAAAGCAGCAAAAGCTCGTAGCTCGCATCGCACGGCACTCTACAAAGGGACGACCTCCTCGTAGTGCCTGTCAATGAACTTATACACTGCGTGAAAAACGGAGAGCAACTTACGCTCGATGAGCCCGCAAAAGGTGGCGTGGCCTATGATGATCTCCAGAATCCGCGCTCTGCAACGTCCACGCGAAGCAGCCCTCGAACGGCACATCGGACTGTGAACATCCTTTCCGGTGTGACTCTAGGAACCGTTAGGGGGCGTTAGTGGGTTTTCCCCGAGAAATGACCAGGGTTAGGAAGCGTTATTTGGCGTTCCAGGTGCTCTCTGGGGCAATTTGGGCCGTTAGGAACCATTAGTGAGCGTTAGTGCTGGTTTTTGCCTAAGAAATGAGCACAGTTAGGAAGCGTTATTTGGCGTTCAAAGTGCTTTCTGGGGCTTGACCGCAGGCCTTCGCCATCCAGTTCCTGACTTTCCTACTCTGGATTTCAGCAGGGTGCAGCACGAGACCGCGGCCGGTAAAGTGATCTGCGAGCTGTGCGACGTCGTCCTCAACCAGGCTCCGGTTCCCCGGCATGAACGCTAAATTGTCCAAACCACAGGAGGGCCTCGATCCGTCACAACCTCGGAGCGCGATAAAGCCGGCAGCTGACGCATGAGGCCCTCATTGATCCGCTGACAGAAAAACAAGGACCAACTGAACTCCATAGACAAACTCCCCGGCATGGGCTAGATGAGGTCGCTCCCGGCAAGCAGTCGGCCATCAAGCAACTTACCTGAGAGCCCCACATGCCTCGCTTCTATGGGGAGGAAGCAAAATTACCTGGCCAGTCTGGCTGTCTGATGCGATGGAAGGCGTCTTTTACATCCGAGAGTCTCCGTACACCTGGGCGGCCTCGACCTCAAAGTGGGAGAAGCCATCGGCGGTGCACACCTGAACACCTGGTGCATCCTTGAAAAGGCGATTAGCTGCACGGGCGTCGACTATCATCCGAATCCTCTGCCCTCCAGACTTCCAGACGAAAAGACACCCGCGTGCTCCTTAGGGAGCAAAGTGTACTTGAGATACTTGATGTCATTCAACTTCTGGATAAACTCCCGATAGTTCCGAGCATTCGACCTCAGAGCCGGATCCCAGTACGGTCTGAACGTAGGATCTCGTTGGGGGTCGGCGCATGACATGCGCTCTTGCTCCTCCAAGTAATTTAAGACGGTCTTCCACTGACACGAGAGAGGTGGCTTCAGGACACCCCTCAAAAGAACTGGGCAGTGACATGAGGTCTAGAGTCTCGTCGAATGGGCGCTAAGGCTGTGGGAACACCACCATTCGGAGCGTCCCCGCAGCAGCTCCTTCAAGGCTGCCTCGCAAGGGGGAGGGCGATCCAAACCACCAAGTCCCCCGCATCCACGACAAGGCGATGAAGCCGATCAAGAATCCGCCGAAGCTGTAAGGAGTTCGGCCCCTTCATGGGGGCGGCCTCAACGTCACCTGTACGCATCCAATTTAGAGCAGAAACCATTTCTCTCAGCTCGTAGTTGATTCGCAGCTGCTTGTCCCATCTCAGCTGGCTCCTACGCCCTGACAATCGGCGTCGCTCCAACGGATCCGGCAAAGGAAGAGGAAACAGCTTACATGCATAATCAGTCGCTGGCCTGCCAAACGAGCCCTTTGGCCCTGCGGCAGCTCGGGCCCTACAGCCGCCGCCACCCTGATTCTATCTCCCGGCGACGGCGACGGGGTGTATTGGATAGAAACTCCAAACCATGACATTTATGAGGAGACCCTCACCGGTGGTCAGGCCGACGGTCCGGCTCGGGTACGGTTTGTGCCTTATGGCATCCGGACTTTGCCTATTAATCGGGGCGACCGATTCTTGGACGGTAAAGATGCTGTTTTCTTTCGAGATGGAGTCTGGGCTAGGGGTGAGCTTGTTGATGACTCAGCGCGGGATGCTTGGCGAGCGGATCGCCTGAGCTCCTGGCTGCCACATGCACTTCGGATCACTTCGGAGCCTGGCCACAGGCCACATGCCCGCAGGCGGCATCGGATTTGTCGACGGTGAGAAGGACGACAATCAGGACGAACCGGATGAGGGTGACGCCAGGACCTTGTTTGTGGATTACGACGAGCAGGGCCTCCGACACAAACCATGGCGTAAAGTATGCCTCGAAGCCAAAGAATATGCATCTGAGGACTGGGGGCACGAGGGACCGGCTACCGTTCTCTATATTTGATTAAACAGATGAAGCGGAGTGGTGGCTCCGAAGCTTTGGTTGGACCTTTCATGCCGTAGAAAGGGCATCGCCGAACATGATCGCGGCAAGCACGAGCTCCGATGCCTTTGTGACGCCCTCCAGCAAGCCGGGTCCGTTGACTGCTTGAATCTGGAAACCATAGCTCGTAGGATCCAGTCTGTTGTTGATGCGTATAGTGCTGCGGGAGCGGGAGGGGCTCCTGATTGGAGCAACGCAAAGTTGTTCTCGAACTACCAAGCCCCAAAACATGTTGTCGCGCCTCAGCTGAAGTCTTGGGCCGCTCGGCGTGGCAAAGAGGAAGCGGAGTTGCAGAATGCCAGAAACCGTATGAAGGAACTCCGGAAGCTTGGACAGCCAGCTGTTGAAACTGAAGCAGCCGGGGCTGTTGCAGAGGGTAGCCGGTAGCCTTCCTGCGGGCGCCCCCGGCGCTAGGAAGCGCTGCGCAGGTGGCCGCGGTCGGCGCTTGGAGGCGCCTGCGGCGTCATGATATGTTCATGCCAGACAGAGTCGTCGCTGTACCAAACCACCCCACCTTGGAACCGACATCATACAGATTAGCCATGCTCCAGCACGCCTCCACCACGGCGTCGAGGTCCTATGGGGGAGCTTGGCCCTGGCTCAAGCTCCCTCACTGGGTGGCCGCCAGTCGCTGTCCCAGCCGGTAAGCACCCAGCACTGAATTCAGGTATACGACACCAACGACCACCCAGGTACGATTCGAACACACGCGATCCCGGGAAGGAGTCTGGTCCGTACTCGTCGAACAGTTATGGCTCCGCACAGCGATCTCTGCTACCCTACTCGCCAGCTCTTGGCACAGAAAGGGCTCCGGCCGTAGGCTCCTGGTGTAGGTATCAAGGAGCTTAGCCACCAGAAGCACTAAGGCCGGTATACCCCATGCATCCTTTCAGCTTGAGCAGTATATCATACACGATGGCACGTGCATCTTCCCGTGCACGCACTACCATAGACCCCTTGATGCAACAGTCTGGCATATTCCGATGTTTCGCGACATCCATGGATTCTGATGATGTTGATATGGACAGCGATGTCTTGTCTTACGCTGCCAGCGGATTGTCTTATGCTGGCAAAGGCGGGGGTTCTCTTTCTATGCCTATGCTGGCCTGTGTTTAGGCTGAACCTGGCTTGACTTGATGCTACCGCTACTGCCCTTTTATTGATGCTCACCTCGCTTGCCTTTTTGCTGGGGAGGGTGATTGTTATCGCCAGGCGGCTGACCTGCCTCCCCGACATGTTTTTTTTTCTGTGTCTTGTCGGTGTCGATGCTTATTTCTCAGGGTCTGCAAAAGCATGCTGCCTGATTCTTTGTTGACCGAGAGCGGTGACGCAAGCTATTTCAGCGGAGTTGGGATGACATGAAACGACATTTTTTCTCTGCCTCTGATACTGTCCTAATCGTCCTACGAGGCTGCCTTTTAAGCTTTGCTTGATTGACCTCCGCCTGAAGTTCTGACTGAACCTTGTCGCAGGAACCTTATCCTTTCTGCAGCGTGAGCCTTCGCCAGAATCCATGGAAAGCAGCAGTTCTGTGGGATTCGGCAACTAAAAGCTCACAGCATCGCAAAACCAGGAACGAAGGCAATTTGCGACCAAGTGTCCGGAATCCACCTGATGATCCCTTGCGGCGGGTCCACTAGTTCCGCGGAGTCCAAGAAACCAGAGTAGTATAGGCCATTGATGATCAGGAAATCGGATCCGGGTCTCGTCACGAAGGATGAGATGTTGATACGCTTCCTGTTCAGTTGAATGTGGGCTTTTTCGCCTAGAGCCCACGGAAGTCTTGCAAAACACACCTGGCTGCAACACACACGCACACACACACACACGCACACACACACACAGGTGCACAAACAAACAAACAAACAAATTAAAGGATCGGATAACCCCACATGAAGTATGTCTGTGGATAGTGATGAACAAGTGGATGAGCCCTCTAAATAGAGCCTTCCAGAAGAGTGCGCGCGGTGTTGTGTGTGCAGTGTGCGTGTTATGTGTTGTGGTGTGCATGGTGTTGGGTGTGCTGTGCTGTGATGTGTGCTTTGTGATGTGTGTTGTGTTGTGCTCTGTATGTTGTGTGCTGTGATGTGCTCTGTGTGTGTGCGCTGTCTCTGTGTGTGTTGTGCATTGTGTTCATTGCGTGCGTTGTGTGCATTGTGTGCGTGTGTGTTGTGTTGTGTTGTGTTGTGTCGTGTCGTGTCGTGTCGTGTGGCGTTGCGTTGCGTTGCGTTGCGTTGTGTGTGTGTGTGTTTTGTGTGTGTGTGTGTTGTGTGTGTGTGTGTTGTGTGTGTGTGTGTGTTTTGTGTGTGTGTGTTTTGTGTGTGTTTTGCGTGTGTTTTTGTGTGTGTTTTGTGTGTGTTAAGTGTGTGTGTGTGTGTGTGTTAAGTATGTGTGTGTGTGTGTGTGTGTGTTTTGTGCGTGTCTGTGGGGCGGGGGGTGTTGTGTGTGTGTTGTGTGTGTTGTGTGCGTTGTGCGTGTGTGTTGTGTGTGTGTTGTGTGTGCTGTGCGTGTTGTGTGTGTTGTGGGTGTTGTGTGTGTTGTGTGTGATGTGTGTGTTTTTGTGTTTGTGTGTGTGTGTGTTGGGTGTGTTGCGCGTGTTGGGCGTGTTGTGCGTGTTATGCGTGTTGTGTGCGTTGTGGGTGTTGTGGGTGTGTGTGTGTGTGTGTGTGTTGGGCGTGTTGTGTGTGTGTTGTGTGTGTGTGTTGAGTGTGTGTTGTGTGTGTTGTGTGTGTTTTGTCTCTGTTGTGTGTGCATATGTGTACCCATTGTACCCAAAGCTGTGTTGTGCATGTCTGCGCGGTCGCCCAGTTGCATTTAGTGGCGTTTAGAGTCTTCCAGAGGGCGGGGGGTCCCAAAATGGCCCAAACTCGCGCCGCAGCCCATAGAGCCCTCTAGAGTCAGCGTATAGTGGCGTTAACAGTCTTCCAGAAGGAGGGATCCCAAACGCGCCGCACATCCCGCAGAGCCCTCTAGACAACGTTTAGTGGAGTTTACGGTCTTCCAGGGGGTGGGGGTCCCAAACGCGCGCCGCATCCCGCAGAGCCCTCTATAGAGAACGTTTAGTAGCGTTTAGAGTCTTCCAAGGAGGGTCCCAAACGCGTGCCGTAGAGTCAGCGTTTAGTGGCTGGGCTCCCAAACGCGCGCCGCATCCAGAGTCAGCGTTTAGCGTCGCTTGGAGTCTTCCAACACGTGTGCTGCACGCTGTCTGCGTGCTGTCGCGTGATGTTTTGTGTGACGTTGTGTGTGTGTGTGTATAACTCCTGTCACCAAGGATTGTAGACCCTTCGAGTGCTGCGTGATATTTGTAGAGCAGGGGGGCAGTGAGCCTTCCATCATCCACTGCCCAACGAAGACGGTGATAGAAGTGCCGTGAAGCAATCTGGGACGCCAGATTGTGTACCTGCAATGTACATAGCGTTTGTGATTCAGAATTGACAGGTGCGCAGTAAGGTAACAGGACTCCTTTCTCGGAATGGAGACCTGCACATGTGTGTGGGTGGGGTGTGTGTTGTGTGTGTTGCGTGTCTGTGTGTGTTGTGTGTCTGTGTTGTGTGTGTCCGTGTTGTGCGCGTGTGTGTGTGTGTTGTGTGTGTGTGTGTGTTGTGTGTGTGTGTTGTGTGTGTTTGTGTGTTGTGTTGTGTTGTGTTGTGTTGTGTGTGTTGTGTGTGTGTGTGTTGTGTGTTTTGTGTGTGTGTTGTGTGTGTGTTGTGTGTTTTGTGTGTGTGTGTCTGTGTTGTGTGTTGTGTGTGTGTGTTGTGTGTGTTGTGTGTGTTGTGTGTGTGTGTTGTGTGTGTGTTGTGTGTGTTGTGTGTGTTGTGTGTGTTGTGTGTGTGTTGTGTGTTGTGTGTGCTGTGTGTCTGTGTTGTGTGTTGTGTGTGTGTGTTGTGCGTGTGTGCTGTGTGTGTTGTGTGTGTGTGTTGTGTGTGTGTTGTGTGTGTTGTGTGTCTGTGTTGTGTGTGTCCGTGTTGTGCGCGTGTGTGTGTGTTGTGTGTTGTGTGTGTGTTGTGTGTGTGCGTTGTGCGTGTGTGTGTGTGTGTTGTGTGTTGTGTGTTGTGTGTGTGTGTTGAGTGTGTGTGTGTTGTGTGTGTTGTGTGTGTGTTGTGTGTGTGTGTTGTGTGTGTTGTGTCTGTTGTGTCTGTGTTGTGCATGTTGTGAAGGGAGGAGGAGGGAGCAGGGACGAGGAGGGAGAAGGAGGAGGAGAGCGACAACAAAACAACAACCCCAGAGTGATGTCGGGAACAAACCACAACAAGCAAGCACACGGGCAGGCAAACAAACAGACAAACAGCAATACATACATACATGCATGCATACGTATACATACCTAAATACACACACACACAACTTCAGAAGTCCAAGCTTCGAGTTGTTGGCATCAACCTCGATGGAGCACCCGTGCATGTCATACTGCAGCTCTTCTTGAAAGTTGGGGCTTGAGATGCAGCCGTCTGTATCCAGGACACATCTCCTGAAGTGTGCACGGGGCAAAAGGCATTGGCAGCGTAGGCCAGGCTGAATCTCAAATCTGCAGCCCTCACTTCTCGGTTGGGTTAAATGCTTTCCTGATTGACGCCCCGTATGTGAAAATTGCACCTTACCAATCATTGCTGGTCCCTACTCTAAACCCCTCTGCTTCCTGCCCTGTGGCTGAGTCCAGGTCCAACGAGGGCTCTCTTCGGTCCCGAATCCATCTGCCCCCTGGAACCCTGTGAGGCCGAAGCAACAAGCAATCAGAGTTGCGGTCCAGCGGAATATAAGCAAAATGCAGCATGGCTATCGATCCCTCCGCCAAGACTCAAGCGGCCCGGCTGGACCGTTCAATGTTGGTGCTACTCTTTTTTGGAGTCACGGTCTGGGGCCGGGACGTTTGGTGAACTCTGACCCCCGGATTCTTAATGTCTTTCACCCGCACAATGTCTCTCTTGATTTTGCTTGTGTAGCCACGCTGGCACGGGTCTTTTGTGCACGCGCGATGCAAGTTTTTGCGAGAGCAAAAAATCAAGACCTCAACCTGCGCTGTGATTCAGGCCCTGACCGTCTCATTGAGAGCTTGGCGAACAGTTGTTCAATGATTGGTCGAAGCGACACGGACAATCAGCCCTTAATTTGTTGCGGGGCCAGCACCATCCCACCTCAGGCTAAGATTCCAAACTCAGCAACCCGTGATATCCTGTGCCCAGTGAGCAGGAACGTTGCAAGCAACCTTTCTGTTCTGGGTATGGGAAACGATGTTTACTCTCAGTTTGTGCGAAGGTCATTGGAGGCAGAGCAATGGAAGCTGATGATAGCTGATGTTCCACCACACAGAGAAGGTCAATGAAGTAAAGGCCTGGAGATCAGGTTGAGGTTATCTTGGCGCTTTTTCTTCACAGTTCCACAGTTGCCCTTGGGCGAATTATAACGGGATGCAAATAGCACTGAGAGCACGAGGCTCCACGAGGACGGGAACAGTTGAGCGTGACTGCGGCAAGAGAGGGTCTCACGACGTGTCCAATCAAAGCTCATCTCCCTGAGCATGCTTTGCCTCTTCGCCGGAACAGTCCAAAAGGCAAGAAAATGGGTGGTTGTCAAAATTATGGTCCGTTTTTGGTCCCTATTATAATACGGCACCTATTATTTAGGGTACCCAAAACGGACCATAATTTTGACAACCACCCAAAAGGATGCTGCATGTTGTTCGTATTACTGGACTTTCCGATGCCATAGACCGTTTTGCCAGCACTATCGCAAAGCAGGTTTCGGGACAAACAAATGGGCATGCTGAAGTGGGAGTGACGATGAAGAAATGGTCGCTGCGACCCATGAGGGTAGGCATCTCAGCCGCAGAGGGAAGAGACAACGTTTGCAATTTGGACATCATCTTGCGAGCTGAAATGGCGTGGCAACACGCGTTTGCAAACGTCTTCCAGCTTCAATGCTTGGTGCATTTAGTTTGGATGAGTGAGAGACTTGGGTTGTTCGCAGATCGTGCGCTGCACCCAGGAACTCCGTCATCCTGTCTGTCGCAGTTGCCCCGCCTCCCCCCCAACTGATCGAGATTCCGCCCACGGGCCGTGGGAAGTCGTAGGCTGTGGAGGAGCTGACAAATCCTCGCGTGGCTTCATTGTGATGAGGATAACAGATGCTGTAGCTTAGTTTCCAGCACTCATGGCGAGTAGATTCTCAAACTCAAACCTTGAGTCTGAAGCGGGGCAACTGAAAGTCGGTCGCATGTTCGCACCCTCTCAGACCATCAAGACGAGACAGGACTTGCACACACCCTCAGCCTGAGTTAGGCTCATGTCCGGCTGCACAAGACCAAGATCCAGAGTTTCCAAGCTACCGCTCAAGGCTCAAGCCTCTCGAGGTCGGAATAGTGATTAGGGCAGCTGACTTTGCGGATGCCGCGGGTTCGTAAACCGGCTAACCGCAAGCGTCAAGTTCAGGTTGAACAACACTTGAGTGGAGCCTTGTGCTCTGCGGGTCGTGGAGAGGCCAGAGATGAAAGTGAAAAGCACACTGCCAGCATTAGCATGCTCATCTCTGCTTCAGGACCGGCATCCCCCCGCAGGGGCACAAGCAAGGAGCAACACAAACTGCCTTGTCAATGTGCCTGCGCATGTTTGGGCCTGCATATTGGGCAGTCGGACCCCAGAAACAGGCAGTGGAACAGAACTGCAAACGACTCTTCAGCAGGTGAATGACATCGGCCCGCAGCAAATTTCCCAATTGAGAGGTGGCGGGAGAACGCTGCTGTTTCTTGGGCTTTTGGGCCGTCCTGGCTCCCTAGATGATGCCGTATTCTCCGTATTCAGATGCCGTCGATTGCGCAAGCCCTGACACCAACATGCTGCACAACTTGCTCGGGCAGCCCCGTCAGACCATACATGCGACTAAGTTAAAATTTAATGAAGGACAGAACATAGCTGCGAGATTCGTGTAAGGTTTCTGTGAACATGTTCTGCCGCAGGTGCCTGAATGTAGTCCATGCTGGCAAACTTTCATGGGGTCTTACGCATTTTCTCTTGGTCTTCAGCTTGGAGAGGATCTCGCGAGGATTTGCGAGGGATTATGCGAGATTGGTGCGCTGAGAATCAGTCTAGCACTGCATACTTGCAGCTGCTACGAGATCGCAATATCACCAGGTACATGCAGTGGCTGCACTTCGCCGAAGCAGCTGAATTCCAAATTCGAACCGCAGAAACCCCGTGTGGCAATATGGGTTTGTCCAGTTCCGGATGTTCCGGCATCCCCCAACAAGCCCACTACTAGCAAGCTTGAAGCCAACATGGCCAAGAGATTTCCACTGAGGCAGGCTCCCGCTCAACACTCTCCAGCCAGCATTCTGCACCTGTAAGCGGCATGAAAAGTCTGCTTCGGTTGCAAACGTCACAAGCATTCACAAATGAACCACGTCTTCCTGCTCCCTTCGTACCATAGGATAGGACATGGAGTTCAGGCTTGCAGGGCTGGGTGGTACTGCTGCGGATTTAACAAGCAAACCATAAGCTCGCAAAAATCACTAAGACTCTACTGGACAAAATGTGAACCTGGGCCTCAACAGAAACCGCCTCATCAGAGCATGGACTGTAATTCTGTACTCTTTGACAGGCGTGCATCGTGCATTTGTAGCATTCTGTAGCGATGCTTTACCGGAACTGCAAGGTGGTGACAGGTCGAAAATCAAAGTTGTTGATCCGATCTGGCCTCGATCCGCCTCTTAGGACAATAAGCCCATTATACCACAACGGCCCTGGCCCTGGACTGAATACGAGTTGTTTCTCCATGAAATGATTCCGAACCCTGATGGACCTCCGCGACCGGTGGTGGCGGTGCCTCTGCGCTCAGTAAGGCTTGGGTTGCGGAGGCAAGTGGCGTGCCCAGGGAGGCGTAGGGATACTTGGAGTTTTGCGGTGCGGAGGAACATTGCAGGTTGAACTTCGAAAACCGACCTGTGCCGGTCGAGCCGGTATTCTACTATTTTACTGCATGTTCCCTCGTTCTTGATTTTTAGTAAGATTTCAACAGTTTGCGTCTCGGAGACCCACCTGTGCCGGTTGAGCCCGTATTTTATTCACAACATGTATTCCGTATTTCCTCTCGAACTTAGATGGGATTTCGGCAGTTTGCATCTCGGAAACCGAGATGTGCCGGTTGAGCCAATATCACACTAATTTACTATTTATTCCTTAGTTCCTCAGCAGGTTGCATCTCGGAAACCGACTGGTGCCGGTTGAGCCAATCTTTGTTTCTGTTCTAGTATTCATTCCTTAATTCCTCTTTAATTGGGGCGCCCCCTGGTCTTAAAACCAGAACTCTTATCGACCTTGAACTTCTTCAATTCCGAGGGTGGGGCCTTGGACTGATCCCCTGATTTTAAAATCAGAACTCTTATAGATCTTGAACTCCGAGGGCAGGGCCTTGGACGTATGGGGCGCCCCTGATTTTAACATTAGACCTCCAAAGAATGGATCTTGAATTCCGTAGGTGGGGCCTTGGACTGATGGGGCACGCCTGTTTTAAAATCAGACCTCGCATAGATCTTGAACTCCGAGTGTTTTGTTTTTTCAATTCGGTTCAAGATTTTCTTTAATTCTAGGATTTTGGTCGTATTTAGAGTTCGGGAGTTTTATCATGGATTTAGAGAAAGATTTCAATTTAGATCTGAAGGTCGGAGACTGGTGAGGGTGACCTCGATAATATCCCCATTCAGCTTGCCCGGAATTACTTTTTCACGGTTCTAGCACGGAAGATGATTTTCAATCAGAACGCAAACAAATCTGGAACTCCGAGGGCGGGGCCTTGGAGTGTTGGGGCGCCCCTGATTTTAAGATCAGAACTCTTCTAGGTTCTGTGAACTCCGAGGGTGGGGCCTTGGACTGACGGAGCGCCCTTGATTTTACAACCAGAACTCTTGTAGATCTTGAACTCCGTAGGTGGAACCTTGGACTCGAACTCCGAGGCTGGGGCCTCGGACTGATGGGGCCCCCCTGATTTTCATGTCAGAACTCTTACAGATCTTGAACTTCGAGGGACTGATGGAGCGCGAGCGCGATGCGACAAACCGCTGGACTCAAGGAGCGCGTGCTAGAATTGATGCGCCGCGCCGAATGATGATCACAGGACTCTCTTTCAACAGCTGGGCTGACTGAGTTTGAGGTTTACGGGCTTACTCAGAAGCGGAGAAGCAGACCATGGGAGCGGGAGATAAAACGAAGCACAGCGAAGCAGACGCGCTGAAAAAGCGGAGAAGCGCTTCGCACAGAAAAGAGCTGCAGCACAAGAGCGTGGCAGCAGCGGTCCGGGGCACAGAGGCGGAGAAGAAGACAAGCAAAAGCGCAGAAGCAGACAATGGCAGCTCGTGCTCCGAAGCGGAGATGCACAGAAGCAAAAGCGCACGAGGCAACAAAAAGACACACAGACGCAAGAAAGTAAATTCCCACTAAAGATTGCCCACGAAAAATGGCCCTCCTTATATAACTCCTGGTTCGAATCTCGAGTTCATACCACCTAGGGCTTCCCGGAAATCATGCCTGCAAAAACTGAAGACTAGCCTGCGCTACCCTGATCAAAATGGGATGGGAGAACTGGGCAGAAACGGGAATGCACTGCGAGAGCTAGTTGGGCAGGCTCCCCTTCTGAGTCTGCACGCGAGGCTAAGAGCATACTGGAAATTACACTAGTGAACAAGACTGAACAGAATAATGAAACGGGAGTGTTCTGCTGACCAGCCTCTGGAACCAGACAAACAGCAAACCCTCGTCGGAGGTAGTCTGTGTGGTGCCGATCTTGCCCATCCTGCGTATGCTTTGTGCATTCGGTGCATTTCATTGTATACTTTGGGGTAGTAGGGTGCATTGCGTGTATCCATACAATTACGATTCGGGTTTGGCCACAGCTTTCCAGGAGAAACAGTTCGACATCAATCCAATTGCACACTATTCAATGGAGATCCATGAGGCTGTAACGGATGAAAGATTCATGTGACTGATGTTTGGCTACTATATGCTACGAGAAGGCCATGCGACTAGGTTCTACTTGTTTCTGGCCGTCTCCCATCCTGGCGGATGTGCTGAATATTTCAGAGCGCTCATGTACTGATATCCGCACTGCATCTACCCTACACCATACTGCGGGACCGCCCACATCTATTGTGACGACTGGCGGGCTGCGCGCTTGCTCTCCGGATGTCTTCGACACATGAAGTGTCTCTACATATTATATGGCAGTGAAGGCGATATGTATGGCTTTCTATGTCTCGGCTTATGCCTAATGTGAAAATGGGGTGGAATTTAACTACTCATGCACCTTTCGATGTTCATACTTGTCTTGAATGTGTAAGTGCTGCATCACCGAGCTTGATGTTTGATGTGCTCGCGCCAGCCTTCTTGACAACCACTTGTTCGTGGAAAGCTTTACCATAAGTACTCTCCCAAACCTGAGGAACCAGATCTGTCAGCCATGCTTCCGTCGACCACACGATCAAACCTTGCGGAACGATGCCGCTGGGACCATTGTATCCGCTGTAATTTTGGCCGTTGACAATGAGCATGTCGGTATCATCAGTTTCGAAATCCATCACCTGAAGAAACCTCAACACAGTTGTGGTTGGGAGATGTCTACAAAAAGGCGAAAAAATGCTCTTGCCTGTCCCAGATAAAATCGGCATGCCAGAAAATGTCAGGACAGGCCGTTCAAAAAACAATCACCGCTAAAACCCTGTTTCCAATCGGTCTCGAATGCATGGCAGTGCGATAAAAAAAATCTCATCATCTTGCCATGCGCTTGTATGACTTCGTAATGCAACTGCCATGCCAACCGCAATTTAATGTTATGCTGAGCAACATGGAGTTGCCGCTGATCACCTCGATGACACAATCCTGCTTTCAAGGTTCAAGACAAGCTTCGAATTGTAAGTCTTTTGCAAGTAGCCTTGCAAAACTGGAGCGGGTTGCGAAGCTTCAAACACTTACGCAATCGAAGAGTCTACCACCTATAGCACGGCTATGCACTCGCAATGTTCGCTCGGCATCCCTTTCATCGCAGCCGTCATTCCCCAAACAGTGTGACAAATATGCGATAACACACACAGGGTTCTCACGTTGGGAGTGCAGAGCGCTGCTTAGTGCCCGCCTGTTTTGGGCATTCTTGGGCCAGATTTGGACCTACTGGTGCATCGCAGCTAGCTTGCGGCATTGACCCGTGAGCCGCGAAACCTCATCCTTCGAGCAGTCCGGCCTGGCTGCCATAGTCTCCAGGATAGCCTTTTTGAGCGACACAGCAGATGCCCCCGCCAGCCTTTTGCGGACAGTTGATGGGCCCGGGGTCCGAGCCGCCGTAGAGACTCCCGTACCAGTTGAAGGAATAGCCATAGCCGTAGCCGTAGCTGTAGTCATAATCATATAAAGAATCCCAGTGTTCCGGATCCATGAAAGCACCGCGGTCATATTCATCAGGCACTTGGCTGGTCAATAGGGTGTAGGCCCTGCAATACCTCAGCTCTTTGCCTACCGACATACAGCATCAGTATGCCCAATTCAAGACTGACGGTTGCTTAATCCTAAACGAACATGGAACTGAGATGTAATCATTGCTGCTAATGACTTCCGCAGTCCGTGCTCATAAGCCTTCAAATATCGTCCCCGAAGAACTTGCAAGACGGTTGTGTGGGTGTGAGGTGGGGAACATCTTTCAGGGCTACAAGCACACCAGTAATAGGTAATAGGGTTATTGACAACGATCCAGACTAGCAATGTAGGAAGAATGCGAAGTGCTGAATCTTGGGGAAAGTGTGGATCCTGGAAATAACCAAGTTGTGCATCGGCAGCACCCGCTGGTCACGACAAGCTGAGCTTGACAATCTGCAACACCCACCAGCCATGAGGTCACTACCTGTGGATTCACGGCGTACTCAGTAACCTGCTTTAACATAACCTAGTCGGCACCAACATTCCTTTCGAGAAGCCTCGGCGAAAGCCCAACTGCCCTTTCTGCGGACTTATGCACGACGCAAAACGCAAGGATGAATTCACGATGCCGTGCTGCCCCAAGCTTTAGCCACCAGCGGAACATCGGCAAACTCACGGCTGCAACTGGGGTTATGTTGCGCTCTCCAGCCCCGGATGCTGCAGATGTGGGCCACACAAGTGACATGCCGTGGATAACAACACTGTTAGCTTCTTATGCAGGGGGAGTATGCGCATGACACAAATTTCTATGTGTGCATCTCGACCAGTGAGCACACCACCCCAGAACCTCAGGTTTTCTTCAACAAAAACAAAAGCCAGCAAGCAAAACACCGCTGTGACGACCCCTGCAACGCCAACTCGACGAAGGTGCGACGACGGTACGTTGACAGTTGGACGACAACATGAGCAACTGCGATGCGACCATGATGCAACAATAACGGCGATGCGACAACAGAAAACCAGCGCGCAAGTAGATTGCCCTGCCGCCGCAAAAGCCATACACGTGCACCGGCCAGTGTCGTCAATTTCGTGACTAGTTTTATGCTACTATACATAAGAACGAGTGTGTATACATATATATGTATATATGTATCTGTATGTATGCATGTACATGCCCAGGCACATATAAACATACATACACATATTTTGAGCTACCATCGAAGGTATGGAAAAGGAAAGTTAGTCTACTACAGCAGTTATGAGATCAACATCGATCGATGTTTGATATGTAAAATGAGAGGGGGGATGCAGAAACGATAACCGAAGTTATGCATACGAAGAGACGACGGCACAACCACCACCACTGCTACTAGTACTACTACTACTACTACTACAACTACTGCTACTACAACCACAGCTACTACCACTACCACTACTACCACCACCACCACTACGACTACTACCACTAACACTACTACTATACTACCACTACTACTACTACTACTGCGCGTACTACGGGCGTGTAGTCTTAGGTTTGCCCCCAGGAGCTTTAGTTACATAGGCAGCGAAGTGCAAAATACGTGGCAAGCGCAGTACTTTCGAGGGTTCGAGGGTTGTGATGGCAGGAGACGATTTCCGCAAAAAAAAACCTTTTTTTCGCGCAAATTGGTGTTTGCCGCGGCAGCCGAAACCTTATAATATGCGGACAGCGCAATACGGTTGAAACTTCGAGGCAGCCAGCAGGGCTCAGGCCGCGTTGCCTTTTTTTGGCTGTGTTACCGCCGTAGAGCACAACGGCAAGTGCAAACTACGTGGCAGGCGCAGTACTTTCCAGGGTTCGAAGAGTCTGATGGCAGGAGATGATATCCGCAAAAAATTGCAAATTTTTCGTCTGCTGCGGCAGCCGGAACCTCAGGATACGTGGGCAGGCAAAACTTTGGAGACTTCGAGGCAGGCAGCAGTGCTCGGGCCGCAGGGCCATTTTTCGGCCACGTTCTTTTTGCACAGCGCAATGTCAGCAAACCCTAAACCCTAAAAGGAGTGGGTGGGTGGGAAACCTTCAATTCCTAATTAGGGAAAGGAATGGGTGGGTGGGAAACCCCCAAACATCCCCCTTGCTACTGCCAGCCTAGTCTAGATCCCTATTTAAAATGGGCTGATCTAGCCTAAAATGGGCGGACGCAAGCTTCCGGAAACCTGCGACGTAGATCCAACTAGAATGGGCTGATACGGGCTGTACGAAACGGCGTGCGTGCGCGCGTGGGTGCGTGTGTGCGAGCATGCGACCGCGTGACCAGGTCTTCGAGCAGTCTCTTCGGGCGAAACATGGTGACGCCAGCTGGTTGCTTGGGTGATCTCTTGTGTGCATGATGCAGGTTGTGGCATGCATATACGGACAACATGAATTGAATCGCAACTAAACTAAAATGGGTTCGGGCGGTGTAGCACCCCCCCCCATTTCAGTCTCCAAGAAGGGAGGGGGATCCCCAAACCCTAANCTAAAACGAGTGGGTGGGTGGGTGGGTGGGTGGGGAACCCTCAAACTCTAACAGGAGTGGGCCCTAAAAGGAGTGGGTGGGTGGGGGGGAAACTTTCAATCCCCAAAAGGAGTGGGTGGGTGGGTGGGTGGGAAACCCTCAAACCCAAAAAGGAGTGGTCCAGTGCCTCAAATGTTCGTCTCCATCACAATGGAATGGGATTCAGCTGACAGCATTTCAGGCCATCTTCGACCAAAAGGAAGATCCGTGTACCACTACACATCCACGCACTCTCAATTCGAGAATAACGTATACCCCCATTGCATGAAATCCATGGAAGTTCTCCTCCCATCTCCTCCCGTTGCTTCAAGGTAGGACCAGCAGCAGCGACAAACCTCAAATCCTGATTGATGTTGACGATTGGGGCCCTTGCCGTCATCCTTGCAACTTTAATCATCGGGTCGACATAGGCTGACTTCAAAGCCTTCTAGCCATCGGACCTTGGCGAGGCCCCGGTACCAACGTCGCTGTACGGCCAAATCATGTTGTCGACGAGGAGTGAAAGCATCGAGAGATGAACGTGAACCGTCAAGGTTGCCTTCCGGGTCTCGTCCACTTTGCCGATGTCGTGAACCATGGATCTCAACGCATTGAGTGTACTTCGAAGTGCATAGTTTCCATTGTAGTCTGGAGTAATTCTGCGAAGATCGTACCAACCTTTGTTTCGTAGACTTTCCCACAGCGTATGGGTGTTGCTGCGATTCGTCGCCAAGAGGTCAAAGTCCATGGATAGAAGTTAGAAAGATTGTCTGCGATCTGGCGGTAACCGCATCAGGGCGTCCCCCCAGTCCCAGACCATTTCGAAGACTGTATCGACGCCATCCCCAGTGACCAGGTCTGTTTCGTCTTTCACCAAAGCTGCCGCGGTCAGCATCGCGGGATCAAGGAGGTGTAAGCAAGACGGAAGTTCGCACACGTTGTACAACCCGGAGTAATTACATGCACAACCATTCCTTCGTGTCCAACTTCACGTACGTTCTGAGCGTCAATCCCTTTTCACTGCTCTGGGTCACAGACTGCACTCTTGCGAGGTAGGTCACCAATCGTCTAATGTAGTGTTCGATGGGAGTAGTCACAGTAGTCCCCGTTGTAGGGTTCTCCATGAATTTCGGCGTCTCATCAACGCTGTGCTGGTACTCGTTCATGTCCCTGGTTGTCGTCAGCAAAACTGAACGACACCGTTGGTTGTCGGGCTTGAAGAAGCGGAACGAGTATTCCAGCGCCTTCTGGAACAGGAACTTCCATCCATAGAGCACGCAGACGAGAACTGGTTGCTCTCTTAGGTCGATGACTTGGTGTTGTCTTAGGCATAGATGTTGATGTCCTCTCCTGTTCCGGTGCCATTCCTTGATTGGGAGGTCGAAGACCTTCAGGCTCCAGATTGCTCGCCCCAGGCGTTGCAATCCTCCCTGTGTCGTATACCCAAGTAGTATGCCGTTGGAGTTTGGGAGGAAATAAACCATCGCCATCAAGCAATGGATTCGGAGCGTCCGTGCTCTTGAACTCCTCTCCCAATCGACTCCACGGCCAGCTGATTCCACGCGTGATGCCGAAACGGAAGTGGAAGTTGAAGTCCACCTTCTCTCTGAAGCTTCGTGACCAAGTCCAAATGTTCCAAGAAAGCCTGAACCGTTGTCTCGAACTCTGAGGGCTCGGCAGTGTGATAGTCTCTCCAAACGACATAGCTGTATATCACATGAAGACATACTGTACACGCCTGGAAGGAATTCACAGCGTAGGCCAACGGATGATCCACCCCTTTTGGCATGTTCTTGAGCATAAGTGCAATCTCGCGAATGTTGAACTGCTTGCCGGAACCCGTTGGGGAAGTCGAATCTTTGCTTTAGGTGCGCAAGCTGTAACCTACTTGTCTTGCAAATGTATACATCAACTCACACAGTATCACTGCCTTCTTGGGGGGGGGGGGGGGGGNAGATACTCGCGGTCTCTCGACGGTGATGGTTTGTTGTTTTTTGTTTGTTTCTTTCCTATTCTTTTTCTTTTTATTTAATAAAAATAAACATATATCCCTCTATTTCAAGCGCCCGGGTGGGGGGGGGGGGTGTGATATCCCCCCCCCCCCCCCCCCCCCCCCCACCCAGGCCTGAAATGTTTCACCCGCTCGGTGTGCAAGATGCAGAAATGTTGGGCTTAAGATTTGTTGGCTGAGTGGGACGTGAACCGGCAACGAACCAGGAAGCCCTTAACACGGCTCCTGCATTGAAATGCCTACCCAAGCAACTCAAGCCTGAAGGATGTGCTATGATCGCAGAAGCCGCTACGCTTATCTGCTCTTCGTTCCATGGGGCATAGGGGCTTAAGAGCCTTGCCACGATCTCTGTCTTTTCGTCGATTGCTAGAGTAGGGTTCCTCCCTGGTCCCTCCACTTGCTCACCTTCTACTAAGAGGTACGTGGTCAACCCACAAACCCAGGCCCCGAGTCTGCGGCGAGCAATTTTGCAAGTGCTCAGCAGACGATGTCGCTGATGGACAACTCCACATTTCAGCGGTGTCCAGCTAAGTTTAAGCATGTCAGCGAACATCATTACCAATATCTTCGGCGCAGTCACTACGGCACAATTTCAGCCGTGCATGGCGCTGGCAATGCCTGGCTGCCAACTCGTGCCGTCTTCAGTCCAGCAGCAACAAGCATTTTAAGCACCAGCTGTCGCCTCGGGGTCCGAAGTCTTCTGCAGTGCCTGGTGTGTCGCCATGGACACGTCTGGCGTTGCAAGCCACGACTGATCCAGAAAGCATGCAGGCCTCGAACACATACCGACGATTGATGGCCTTTTCTGCCCCACTCATCTGTTCCTCTGGCTACACAGGGAACAGATTAGACATCGACCGACCTCGAATGTCACCGAACTTGCCCCTCCGCCTTTGCCCCGAGGGTCCTCCAAAGTGTGCTGCGTTGTCTGCTTGGTCCGCATTTGGCCCTCCAGGTCCAAACGGTACCTCGCCATCACTGAACTGTGAACTGGTGCCGGCATTGGCCACTGTCAAAATGAATTCAGCATCTGGCTGCAAGTATCGCTTCTTCCGCTCGCGCATTTGGTGCGTCTCTGTTACACGATGCTCTTCAGCTGCTGCCTGCGTGACAGGCCACCGTAAGTTAAGGTCGCGTAGTGTCGGAGCCTGTCCTGAGCAGCAACTTTCAAGCCCCCTTTCTGCTCCTGCAGCAATCTCTTCTGCTGATCCTGTGCCAGCGGCATCTGCTATCGCGTTCTGCACTGCAAAACCGCACATCCCGTGACACCGGTCCCGTTCTGCGATCTGCTGGAAGAGAAAGTCCTGCAAGCGACACAGATGCATCATCCCGGATGGGGTGAATACGTCGATCAGCACTGAAGCCCGAAGCTTGCGTGAACGTCATAGCACAACACTGCACCATGAGCATCGAAAGATGTGACACGTGAGTGGCCTGGTTCTTTCGTCGCTCAAGTTTCAACTGCGCCTGCTTGCTCAGGTCAGCCTGGTGCGGAAACAACACCAGATCGCGTTGCCACTGCTTGTTTCTCGCATCTTCCCCCCGGTTCCTGTAGGCCTGCTCTGCTCTTGCAACTGCTTCGTTGTGTATTCTCGTAACTATCTCCGGGTCGTGGTACAACTCCTCAGTAGCAAGGCGCTCCAGTCTGATGAGGTTTGGCGAAATGTGCATGACAAAAACGACTTGTCCTCGAATGTCCAGGTGCAAAGTTGCCTATACTGCCTACTGGGGCCTATTTATACTGTGGGAAACACGGCGAGTGAGTCAACCGGCCTTACTTGAAGACTGGGAGGTTCAAGATGGTTCAAGGACGAACAGTGGACAAACAAGCGAGCTCAAGAACTTCTCCGCGTTCGGATCAGCACACATGCTGGAAGGACAGGCCACTCTTGTTCGCGATGCTTTGAGCTACGTTCGCCTCTCCGCAGCAAATTGACGTGATTGCTGCGGGTAGGAAGACGTATCAGCTCACAAGAATGGATCAGGACAATGCGGGGATCAGGTCAGGGCAAATGGCTCAGGAAACGCTATACATATACGTATATGTATGTATGTATATATAATATTATATATATATATATATACATATGCATGTATATATATATATATATATATATTATATGGTACCCCCNCCCCCCCGGTACCCAGGTCGTGTCCTGTTCAAGTCAAACGCCTTTTCCCTGATATTTGTCTGTGTTCCTTGGTAGTTGTGCGTCTCTGGGAAAACGAAGTTTCGTTTACTATGGCTCTTGAGGCTTCCAAGTTTAGTGTTTACAGTCTTTTTGCTCTCGAAATTTCTCCAAATTCATGGGAAGTGTTGGAAATGTTGGTAAAACCAACATTTTCCATGATTTGTCTGTGGGGAATCATGGAAATTGTTGGTTTTACCAACAATTCCAACAATTTCCATGATTCCCGAAACTATGGCTTGGGCCCCGGAGGTTTTTCCAAATTCATGGAAAGTGTTGGAAATGTTGGTAAAACCAACATTTTCCATGATTTGTCTGTGGGGAATCATGGAAATTGTTGGTTTTACCAACATTTCCAACAATTTCCATGATTCCCGAAACTATGGCTTGGGCCCCCGAGGTTTTTCCAACTTCATGGAAATTGTTGGAAATGTTGGTAAAACCAACATTTTCCATGATTTGTCTGTGGGGAATCATGGAAATTGTTGGTTTTACCAACATTTCCAACAATTTCCATGATTCCCGAAACTATGGCTCAGGCTCCCGAAGTTTCTCCAGATTCATGGGAATGGTTGAAAATGTNTCATGGAAATTGTTGGTTTTACCAACATTTCCAACAATTTCCATGATTCCCGAAACTATGGCTCAGGCTCCCGAAGTTTCTCCAGATTCATGGGAATGGTTGAAAATGTTAGTTTCGCCAACAGTGTCCACTGGTACGTATCTCAAGACGGTGTTACCACAAGTTGCAACTGGGCAAATCTTGTCGTGTAATTGTGCGGTGTTTTGCAGACAAGGCCGGTAACGTGTTCGCATCCTTGATTAAAGTCACTAGTTGGTCGAACACGAAACTAAGTAATAATCGCCGCTTGAAGACGCTAGTGTGGGAACGCCAGCTCATGAGTTTTCTGTTTATCACGCTATACTTCATGTCTACGATTCAAGACTTTATGATCGAAAAGCTATGGCTGCACGAACACTTAATCACACAGTTCTTAAAATAAATGCATAAATGCATAAGGAATTTCCTTATGTTGCTTGGTGTTTGCATAGGGGGCTTCAGTCGTTGTGCTTGCGTATTTTTTGGTGTGGCTGTCTGGTGCTTACAACGAAGGGCTCAACAAAAGACTATCATTTGCAGCAGAATTCTGACATACATCAGTCATCATTTCGTAGCTGCAAAATCTCGAAAACGATTTTACCAGACTACAAATCCTTGTCCGACCAATAAAATGGATCGTACCTGTATTACGCACACGCTGTTGATGATCTGAGCTCGGACTAAACATGTCGAAATCACCCGGCATGAAAAAGACTAGCAATCTCGACTAATAAGCAATTAACAACATACAACATAGAGTGTAGATAAGCAGCCACGGCGTGTTGGACTGTGTTTGACTTGGAACACGAATCCACTCTCAGCAAGAAAAAACAAGCAAATGTGTCACTTGATTAGTCATCATCCTACCAAGAAGTTTTACAAGCACAAGTGTATGTGTTCACGTGGTACTCACTGGTAGGTTTATACTCAACAAAATGTATAAACACAGGACTCAGCATGTACTACATTTAATTTGCAATGCTTGGTTATCGTTAAACAAGGTTCCTTAAAACCTGAGTCAGGAATTATAAGGAACCGGGATGTACTTGATGTTAAATGGGTTGTTGTTGTTGATGAAGTATGATAACCACAGTAACAGGAATGATGGTAATGGTAAAAAGATGTGGCAACAACCCTGCGAGACGTAATGCTAAAGCCACCCTTGATGTTTTCAATTCGACATGAAAGAACAGATTCTGTAGCAGTTTCATGATTGAGCAAAGAAGCGCAGATCGGATTCCTAACACAATGAAGACACTTCCAGTGCAGTAAAAATGACGAAACCGACACGTACCATAGTGAGTCACGCATTGCTACTGTTGTCGCTATTGACTGCTGATTTGACAGATACGCATGAATCATTGTGCAGTGCTGCGAAGACTAGAAGGTTTTGACAGGTATAATGACACTATATGACACTACTTACGGCTTATTAGCAATGACCACAGAAATTCATGTAAGAGATTGCACAACCCACCACAACAATAACATTGTGTGTGTAAAAATTGTAAAATCACAACGGCAGCCAATTAAACATAGCCACTATCCTGGACACTATCCACCTTGATGCGAAATCTGCGCGCATGGCCATGGGGATGCTGCAGTATGATCCCATGCCGTGCAAAGCTCTTTGTCTTAGTGGGTTTCAGTAGGCCTGCTTCGCCATACCCCGCAGTTTTGTTACACTCGCTCATCGTTGTGTGTCGGCTTCTCACGGGCATGCGCATGCACTCGCAGCCTTTTCTGTCCGATTTCCTTCGTGCTTGCTCTTAATGCTCAAGCAAACACATAGCTTTCGGCACAGACTTTTGCCACAACATCAATAATTCAAGGTTAACTCATGTTTGCAGACTGCCCAACCCTTCGGCCCACTTCAGCAAGAC
>BGNK01005896.1:8344-19038 GCA_003297005.1 Symbiodinium sp. clade A Y106
ATGGCCAAGCCATCAGGGTCGCACAGAAGGTCTTCGCCCCACCCCGACAGGAGTCGCCAGGCTTCATCAAGGTCCCCCGCGCGGCACGCGGAGAAGAAGGCCGCAGCGTCCCAGGCCTCACTCTGAGATTCCAAAGTCTCAGCCGGGATGTCCTGGCGCACGGGGTGCCGCCTGGGGCCACGCCGTAATAAGGGAGCAGTTGCCTCAAAGGTATAGGTGACCACAAGGTGATCCGAGGGGCCCTCCAAGGTTTCAGTGTTCAGGGCAGGCCATTGGCAGTGAGTCAACCCAAAGTCAATCCGGCGCCTACGGGTGCCCCGGTACACCGGCCCAGTGGGAGGCAGGAGGCCGGGATAGCAGTCGTCACAACGCTTGATCACACCAGTCGTGGCACACTCCATNACAGGGTGCTCCTGCTCAAGATTAAAATCCCCTAGCAGCAGGAACCGGAAACCCGAGTGCAAAGCCAGTTGGGCCAGGTCCTCAGCCTGGCCCGCTGCCGCAGACTCATCACCGGCTTGTAGATACACACCGACAAACATGACGGTCACCGTGGCCCCCGAGGGACCCTCAAGGTCAGTGAGCACAGCAACATGTCTCGTGGCGGCCTCCCCCGTACTTAAGGTCACCTGTTTAAAAGGGGCCAAGGAGATCAAAGCAATGCGTGACACACCTGCCTCGGGAGGGCTGAGAGCCGCGTGCATGCCCCGAGCACGCCAGTCGTTGCAAAAGGAGAGTCCCGAAGCCGCATTGATGTCAGCCTCCGGAAGGACAGCAATGTCCACAGAATGATCTAGGAGAAAGGCTTGCACCTGATCATTAAGGGACACCCCTCGCCTGCAAACGTTGATAGTAGCTACTTTGATCAGGGGAGCGGCGACGCGGCACGCTCAAAAATCTTGGCAGCAGCATCAAACAANTGCACCTGATCATTAAGGGACACCCCTCGCCTGCAAACGTTGATAGTAGCTACTTTGATCAGGGGAGCGGCGACGCGGCACGCTCAAAAATCTTGGCAGCAGCATCAAACAACGCAAGCTCAGCCGTCCGGCGGGGACCCTGTGGGGCCTTCCTGGCGTAGACTGCGCGCAGCTTCTGTAACTTCTCAAGCCGCTCGGCCGCACGCGAACGGCCACGCACACTCGGGCAAACTTTGAGGTGGGTCTTAGCCTTTTGCAATGAAATGTAGGGGGCATGGCACGCAAGGCAGGCCCAACTAAAGGTAAATTTAACCAGCTGCGGCGTTTTGGCACCGGCCGGGCGAGGCCATCTGAAAGTGCAAAAGCCCGGCAGCGGGGGGCGTTTGTTCACAGTGGTCTGGTACCGCGTGGTCGTCGACGCTAAGGCCCGCTCAGAGTAGTCGCTAGCCCGCCATTGCTTCCACGTCAGTGTGGGATGAGCTTGACGCTTATGCAGCTGCTTGTCCCTGGCGATGCGGGGGGCTCCCGCGCTTCTGGCTGCCTCAGTGGAGATGCCACAGCCACAGAACTTGCACTTCCACACGCAATCCTGGTCCGGGGACAANCGCTTATGCAGCTGCTTGTCCCTGGCGATGCGGGGGGCTCCCGCGCTTCTGGCTGCCTCAGTGGAGATGCCACAGCCACAGAACTTGCACTTCCACACGCAATCCTGGTCCGGGGACAATTCCGTGACCAGGCTCGGGAGTTGCTGGCTCATTGAAGGCCCCCCTGTGGGTGTGGAGCCGCGGTGGTGCCTCTTGAAGTGTTGAGACAAGGTTTGTTGTGCAACAGCCGGGTCTTCGGTGGCAAACCTAAAAGGGCATAAACGGCAGCGTGCAAATCCTCCCTGAACCCACTGGCATCTTTGGGGCCGGCCGGTTTTGCGGCGAGGCTTGGCCGCACACTCCTGTACCAGTGCCTCAAGCTCGGCTTCGACTTGCGAGGCAGCAGCTTCCTCCTGTGGAGCAGGCGCATCTGTCCACCTGGTGATCCTAGATGCCGGGGCCCGGCGCTTGCATGAAGACCGCCTCGAACCACTGGCGAAAGCAGAGGGAGCAGCACTTGAGGAGGCAAGGGCCTTGCGCTTACACGAAGGAGGCTTAGGTCCAACAGTCAGGGCAGCATCGGGGACACACTGGCTCACGATCGGCCTGGCCCCAACCGCTGCGACACCAGATGCGGCATCAGTCCACACAGTGCACCNCCACCACCACCTCTCATGGGGATTATGGGCGGTTCAGTCACCACATCCTTTATTTGCTGGGGGAAGGCCTTGCCGTCCTCGGGAAGCAAGGTGTCGAAGTGATCACCGGAAAAGAGGAGTACAACCAGCCTTTGCTTCTGAGCTGGCTTTATAGTAAAGACCTGCTCAGAGGTGGCACGTGGCACTACGGTTATGCGTACGTTATACATGCGCGCCAACGCACGCAATTCCAGGATTCCGCCCCAGACCTTTGGCCGAGCCATGGCCTCAACGTAGGACTCAAAAGATGATCCGTGGCTCCCATCAGGGAGCTCATGATCNTTATACATGCGCGCCAACGCACGCAATTCCAGGATTCCGCCCCAGACCTTTGGCCGAGCCATGGCCTCAACGTAGGACTCAAAAGATGATCCGTGGCTCCCATCAGGGAGCTCATGATCCCACAGCTCTGAGTATGTGGTGCTGTGCTTCATGTAGTGCTGGATCAACTCAGCACGCACCAGCAAATGGTGAAGGGGCTTCTCTTTGCCAGAGGTGGCCGCCAAGCCTTCCGCAAAAGCCTCAAAGAGGCAGTTTCCCTCGGTAGGGATGTGCTTGATGACCAGGCCAGGAGGAATGGCCCGCTGCTCCGTTTGGCGACGTTTTGCTGGTGGGGTCGCGGTGGCAGGGTTTTTCTGCTTTTCGCCAACCTTAGCCTTATCCTCGCTCAGCACCTGTGCCTTATCCTCGGTCGACATATCGGCGTCAGCCTGGTCAAGGGGAGCTGCACCGCATTCTGGCGCCGCCTGGACTGTGGTCTCCGTGGCAGCAAAAGGGTCCGCAGGGCGAACCAATGACCAAGAGCCGGAAGTATGAATGGCCTGGCGTTGCAGCGTGCGCGNAAGGGTCCGCAGGGCGAACCAATGACCAAGAGCCGGAAGTATGAATGGCCTGGCGTTGCAGCGTGCGCGTCGGGGGCGCCCACCGGCACCACAGTGTAATGCCCTCTGACCCGTTCTCCACTTCAAGCGGGAGCGCAATCATGTCGTGAGTCGTGGTATGCGAGCCCCGGAAGGAAAAGGTGCATCCAGAGCGATGGCGTCGCTGTCGGAGCATTTTCACCTCAGTGAAAATCGTGCTCNGAAGGAAAAGGTGCATCCAGAGCGATGGCGTCGCTGTCGGAGCATTTTCACCTCAGTGAAAATCGTGCTCACGGCACGTTCGGCTTGAGCTGGAGTCCATGAGTGCGGGGTGTTCTCCAGCATCCAGGTCCGAGCCGTCGGCTTGCTGGGATCCCGCGCTGTGCGCCGGCCGAGGCTGCGTGTGCCACACACCAGGCCAAACTGTGCGCCCAAAGCTCCCGCCCTGGCCAAGTAGTCCAGTGGTTGCTCCCTGGGAAGTTTGTCGACCCATTCAGTGGTGAACTCAGGGAAGCCCGATCTCTTNCCACACACCAGGCCAAACTGTGCGCCCAAAGCTCCCGCCCTGGCCAAGTAGTCCAGTGGTTGCTCCCTGGGAAGTTTGTCGACCCATTCAGTGGTGAACTCAGGGAAGCCCGATCTCTTAGAAGGGTCCACGAAGAGTCCTTGGCCACTCAGGGCAACGATGGCCTGAGCATCGGACACATCAACTCGGGCTAAGCCAAACACGGACGTGACTTCCTGACTTTGGCGTTCCTTGGACCANCCTGAGCATCGGACACATCAACTCGGGCTAAGCCAAACACGGACGTGACTTCCTGACTTTGGCGTTCCTTGGACCACGAGAAGGAGTCCCTAACGCGGAGGCCATGGGTGGCAACCCACATGTGGAATGCCGCCTGGGGGGCCCGCAGGGCTTCGTCCCACTTTGCTCTGGGTAAGAATTGCTTATGAAAGCGGACATACAAAACCATGGTGGGAGCCTCGGCAACAGGTTTAAGAGCANTGGGGGGCCCGCAGGGCTTCGTCCCACTTTGCTCTGGGTAAGAATTGCTTATGAAAGCGGACATACAAAACCATGGTGGGAGCCTCGGCAACAGGTTTAAGAGCAGTCCCCTTTACAGCCGGGCCGGGCACCTGGAGGCCTGCAGTGAAGACTTTGGCAAAATGAACATGTCGAAAGGCTCTCTGGGTGCCCACTCTCCCTGGACAGCGCTCACCTTCAGAGGCTTTGTCAGCATGCTGGTGGTCCGCGTGACGTACGACTCACGGGCTCAACGCTTCCTCGCCTGCAATGGTGTCTGTCTGGTCCTTGGAGTTACACAGGACAACCGCGCGAAAAGACCCCCCGGCCGGTACGTTTTGGAGCGCCTCAGCGACGTCCTGGTAGGCACAGACAGTGGCATCCCAGTCCTCCGAGCACAGCGTCCAAGGAGTTTCTGGCTTCCCCTGCCGTCTGCGTTGCACAGTGGTCCAGTCAGCCCCCGCCCGCTGCGGGCCAGCATCGTGCTGACCTTTGCCGGTCCCATTGCCCTTGCCGCCGGCGTTGGGGTCCTGGGTCTCCTCGCTGTTGCCTCGAGCTTTGGCCGGGTGGCTGTTGGCGTTGTTACCCTTGCCCCTGGCTTTGGCATCGGCTGGCTCTGTGGGGCTAGCGGAAATCGGGGTGGGATGACGCGGTTGCCCTTGCGAGCCTGCAGCCCTCGCCAATGTGGCCGCGGCCTTTTTCAGCTTAGCCTTCTTGCGCCGGTGGGCCCGAGTGCCAGCGGGAGGCAGGGTAGGCGCAGGCGTGGCTGCAACCACGTTACCGACCAAAGATGACAGGTCGAGGTTGGCGATAGCCTCCTGAATGGCCTTCTGCACTGCCTGCTGTATGAACTGTTGCAGCCCAGCGGGGGCTTTTGGCCCCGGCCCCGGGTTGGAAGCCTCTCCCACTCGGCACGCATTAAGGTAATTGAAATTGCGGCTCAACGCACTCAAGCACTCGAAGCAATCAGCAACACACCGCCATCCCGGAAGGCACTGGAGTCCGGCACGGTATGCGGCAGGGAGACCTCCGGGAGTGGGCCCAGCTTTCCCCAAACAACGGGGCCACACGGCGCTCCTGCAAACATCTGCAGCATCTGGGGATTTACTTGGGCCTTTCGGCCGACTTGCACCACCATCCCTGCAGAAAGGTTGAGTATGCAGCCCATCCGTAAAGTCACGGCAACCAGAAGAACCATCACCAAGNTCTGCAGCATCTGGGGATTTACTTGGGCCTTTCGGCCGACTTGCACCACCATCCCTGCAGAAAGGTTGAGTATGCAGCCCATCCGTAAAGTCACGGCAACCAGAAGAACCATCACCAAGAAGCCCGGTCCTAAAAAGTGAAGACATGGAAGGCTCAAGGCAGGAATCACTATGAAGCTCGTGCGCGGCGCTCCGCCTGGCAGCTGCAACGCTGGGGGATGTTCTTGTGCCTTGCGGTATACTTGACCCATCCTTGTCACAGTCCGCCGGGGTATGCAGCCCAATTGTGGAGGCGGTCAACAGCAACCATTCCGCCCAAGCATGATGCAGCCCACAGGCACGGCATTGGCAAGCGGAGCCCATAGAGGGCTCGGGTGCAGCGCTCCACCAGGCAGTTGTAGCAATGAGGGATGTTCTCGTGTCTTGCGGCAGTCTTGACCCATCCTTGCTGCTATCAGCCCGGGTATGCAGCCCAGCTGTGGAGTCGGTGAAAGGCCAGCGGTCAGTCATAGCAGGACCCGGTCCAGGGGCACAGCAAGCAGAAGGCACAAAATTGCATCGCGGGTGGTCATGTCGCCCGGCCCACGGCGGTGCCTCAGCGGGGCCAGAGCAATCAGTGGCACAAGTCCAGCACAAACCATCTAAAGAGGAAGAGGTCCTAAACCCAACAGGGGGGGTCGGGGAAGGCATTCCTAGGGCGCAACAATGGCAACTGCAACGCTCTGCCGGCAATTGCACTCCCCCGCAACACGGGACCGTTGCTGTCCATGTCGGGGTTAACTCAGCACCGGGCAAGGACCTAAACCCTACGACAACGGTCGGGAAGGATCTGTGACGGGCGCAGCAGTGGCCACAAAGGCGTGGCAAGTGATCCTCGACACAGCACGGGCCGTCAGTGNCGAAGGAGGAGAACGGGGTAATCGATCCAAAGGCGCAGCACGGGTGTGCTGGTTCACAGCAGGAGTCACTATGAAGTTCATGTGCGGCGCTCCGCCCGGCGGTGGCAACACTGAGGGATATTCTCGTGCCTTGCGGCATGCTTGACCCATCCTTGTTACAACCAGCTGGGGTATGCAGCCCGATTGTGGAGTCAGTCGACAGCGACCCTTTTGCCCAAGCACTGTGCAGCTCACAGGCACAGCATTGGCGAGAGGACNTGCTTGACCCATCCTTGTTACAACCAGCTGGGGTATGCAGCCCGATTGTGGAGTCAGTCGACAGCGACCCTTTTGCCCAAGCACTGTGCAGCTCACAGGCACAGCATTGGCGAGAGGACTCCATAGCGGACGCAAGTACAGCGCTCCACCAGGCAGCTGTAGCGGTGAGGGATGTTCTTGTGCCTTGCGGCAGTCTGGACCCATCCTTGCCACAATCAGCCCGGGTATGCAGCCCAACTGTGAGGTCGGTGAAAAGCCAGTGATCAGTCCTATCAGGACCCGGTCCAAGGGCACAGCAGGAGGAGGGCACGCAGGTGCATCGTGGATGGTCAGGTCGTCCGGCCCACGGCGGTGCCTCAGCGGGGCCAGAGCAATCANCGGCACTAGTCCAGCGCAGACCCTCTAAAGAGGAAGGGGTCCTAAAACCAACAGCGGGGGTCAGGGAAGGCAGCCCTGGGGTACACCACTTACAGCTGCAAAGTCCAGCCGGCAGTTGCACTGCACTACAGCATGGGCCCGCAGTGGTCCATGTGGAGGGTAACTCAGCACCATGTGAGGACCTAAACCCTAGGGCAGAGGTCAGGAAAGGTCGTTGATGGGCGCAGCAGTGGCCATAACGGCGGGGCGAGTGATCCCCAGCACAGCAAGGGCCGTCAGTGGCACCAGCCGGGGACGGTCCACACGGGAAGGGGAGCCTAAACCCGAGGGGGAAGGAAGGGGTAAGCGACCCAAAAGCACAGCACGGGTGTGCTGGGTGCCCAGCCTGCACTGGGGCCCTGACACAATTTGGACCATCGGTGGCCGGTGCCCGGGGAAACCCGCTAAAGGAGAGGGATCTAAACCCAAAGGGGAAGGTCAGGGAAAGGAGGCAGTCGACATCAGCGAGACATGCGCACTCCACGGCACTGCACACCTCTAGAGCAGCAGGTCCGAGTCCTTGGAAGTCATTCTCGCCCAGTCGGTCGCCATGGCAAGTCCTGTCAGCGCCATGGCTTGCACACGGCGAGGCAGGAAGGAGCCGGGGAGCCCTAANTCTAGAGCAGCAGGTCCGAGTCCTTGGAAGTCATTCTCGCCCAGTCGGTCGCCATGGCAAGTCCTGTCAGCGCCATGGCTTGCACACGGCGAGGCAGGAAGGAGCCGGGGAGCCCTAAGTGGGCTACAGTTGGGGGGTAGGGAGCTCCGCCTAGGAGATCTTGGCCCGTTTTCGGGTCTTGTTTCGAGCTGCTCTTGGGGGAGCAGCCCGCTACCCACGCAGATCTTTGCCCTGTACGGGTCTTTGTCTGAAATGTTCGGTCCTTGGGTCCGGGCCCTGGGGAGGCTACTGCACAACAGCATCCTAGGCACCAGCTCAACTGGGTCAAAGTCGCAGCAATCATCCGCCATGCCAGCCAAGCGGTTCTCGCTCAAGTCGCCTGCGAAGCCTGCCAAAGTGGGCGAGCCTCCAGCGTTCTCCATCACGGTGATGTCGCGGTGCNGGTCAAAGTCGCAGCAATCATCCGCCATGCCAGCCAAGCGGTTCTCGCTCAAGTCGCCTGCGAAGCCTGCCAAAGTGGGCGAGCCTCCAGCGTTCTCCATCACGGTGATGTCGCGGTGCGGGCCCTCGGTGGTGTGCAGGTGGTCCGCACCGGCTGTCTCCCCGGCCACCATGGTGCCGTGGCCGCCCATGTCGCCGTCGCGGGTCGCCAAAGCAGGCGGGCCGCCGGCATTCCCTATCTCCATGGTGTCGCGGTTCTGGCCCTCGGTGGTGCGGAGAATCGGGTCCTCCGTGGTGTTCAGGTGGTCCGCGAAGGTCGTCTCCCATGCCGCCTTCACCCCATGGCCGCCCGCAGCAGGCGGCCGCACTCCGTTGGAACAGTCAGCAATGTCCTTCAGCGGCGCGATCCCAAACTCGCACCCACGAAGCCACACAGCTGACCAGGGCATGCCGGGCNTTCTTGCAGCATGCCAATTACTTCGCTCTCTCGTCTCGTCTGCTCTCTCGTCCCGGCCAAAATGGCCGTACTTCCAGGCTCCCCAAGCAACCGTCGGAGCCGCCGTCTTGAGTGTTGGCCAACCCGAAACCACACTGGGCTGGGCCAAAGGTGTGCTGGGCAAACCCACGCCTTGCACGGGAACAAATCATCAACGGCAGTCCTCGGGAAAGATCTGTCGCATCCTTGAGTGAGTGCAGCATGCATCGCTACAAGTTGTCTTCGCATGTACATGTCATGACGGCACTGTCTGCAACCGCCGCCGCTGGATGGCGCCATGGCGACACCACCTGGAGTCAGGCAACTTCTGTACCTGGTCCCACCCAGGATCCGTTTGGGGCCGCTTGGAGGCCTTGCCNCCATGGCGACACCACCTGGAGTCAGGCAACTTCTGTACCTGGTCCCACCCAGGATCCGTTTGGGGCCGCTTGGAGGCCTTGCCTTGAGCCCAAACTTTGCCATCTTGCATCCAACCAGGGCCTTCCTGAACATTAAGGTGCGCACTGGCCAGGGTGAGGACACCACCACTGGTACCTCCTGCTTCAGTAGGGTAAGCCTGTTGGNGTAAGCCTGTTGGCTGTGGACAACCTTTTTTAACCTCCTCAGCTCATGGACCTTGCGCTCATGTTCTGCCCCCGCCAGGTGGGTTTCTTGCAGGCACCACACTGGCTCTGGGCGTTGCAGTACCCAGGTCTTGACCTCAGGCCTGTAGCTTGTGATGTTGGCAAACCCGATTTGAAGAAGACCTTGGTCTGGGGCCTTGCGTCGCTTGAGTGAATGCAAGATGTCCTCAATGGCAGCCATGAGGCCCAAGGTGTCATCCTGTTCACTTGCCAAAAGGTTGGCCAGACGGTCCATGGTCCAGTACTCCAGCGTGTCCTCCTTATAGGAGTCCTGGTGTTTTTCCAGCCAATCCAGAAGCTCTGGTTGTTTTGCCATCATATCCAGGACTGGCGCNCCTGGTGTTTTTCCAGCCAATCCAGAAGCTCTGGTTGTTTTGCCATCATATCCAGGACTGGCGCTTTTTCCAAGATTCCTGCAAGGTCCTCCCATGGTTTCCTTTGCTTTTTACGAGGATTGTACACTCCTTGGGTTTTTCCATCCTCTTGCACTTGCTGCAGTGAAGGCAGCTTCGGTGTGCTATCCTCAAACTGGGGCGGGAACCACCGCGGCCCAGTGAGGTAGGCTGAGCGTGCCCTGGGGCGCCGCTGTGACCTCGTTGGCTTTTCTTCAGGAACATGCCACGGCAGACTAGGNGAACCACCGCGGCCCAGTGAGGTAGGCTGAGCGTGCCCTGGGGCGCCGCTGTGACCTCGTTGGCTTTTCTTCAGGAACATGCCACGGCAGACTAGGAGCTGGCTCCACCAGCTTCCCTTTCTGCCATTGCGCTAGCGCACCACCAAGGGTGCCCTGCAAAATATGATTTGCTAGATACAGCGACCCACCACTGACTGCACAGACGGAGGCGGCACTGCAATCTTGNCCTCACTAGAGGCACACAAACCAGGACCACTCAACACCTGATCGAGCTTATATCGGAGGTGCTCGAGTAGGACCTCTCCCCAAAGCAACTGGGCTTCAAAAAACCGGCTCAAGGAGAACAGAAGGGAAGTTCCTTGCACCAGTAATTGCCGTCGCACCTGGCCAAGAGGGGCTGGGATGCAATCCCCACCGCGATTACCCTGCGCCTCTGGGCCTGTGCCCTACCCTTCCTTGCGAGGAGACCGGGAGCGGTTTTTCCTATCCTCACCTTTGGTCTGCTCCGGGGTTGGGCTTGCACCCTGGCCCTCAGCGAAGGGCGGTACCACTGGTGGTGGAACTTCCCCACCAGCCCGTGTTGGCTGCACACCGGAGCCCCTCAAGACCAGCCCAGGTGGTCGCTCAACCTGCTCCAGGAACTCCTTCTTGCGCCTCTTATTTTCCTCCATCTCTTCCTTGAGTTCGGACCAGCGCTTCTTCTGGTCGTCGTTCAGCTCCAGGCCTAGCTTTCCCATGATCTCTTCAACATCCATGGGCTCTGCCCCAGCAGCAGGCTCNACCTTCTCTTGATACTCTCCTCCAATTTTGTCAACATCTTGCTGCGCCGTGCGAATATCCGACTGTAGCTGCTGCATGTCGCATAGCAGCTTTTTGAGGCCAGTCTTGGCTTCATCAATTCTGCTTTGCAGGACCAGCTTTTTGCTGCCTAGCGACTTCAGCTTGGACACCGCCTGCTGAAAGGAGTTCTGGGCACTGAACCCTGCCTCCAGCGCGGTCGGGGCTGCCGGATCCAGCTT
>BGNK01005897.1:430-33206 GCA_003297005.1 Symbiodinium sp. clade A Y106
TGGGAGGACGAATTTGCAGCTTTAGTTGCATCAACAAACCCAAATAACAACATTGAAGCAGCACCCTAAACTGAAGGAGAAGGCACCCCGAAGCATCATGGCAATGGGGGCCTATGATTGTAGGGTTTAGGGTTGAGGGCTCTTTTCCTGTCAGGGTTCTATAATGAGGGTGCCACAGGTGTTTTCGGTTTTCAGGATTTTAGGGTTTAGCTGCTTTAACAGATCGGGGTTCAATGTTAGGGGTTCCTAGCAAGCAGCTTCTACATGGGATTGTAAGCCCCGCACAATGGGCTTTTCTTAATCGTAACCTGTATACCACTCAATACGACCCCCGTTGCCTGACATGCTCCATGTCGGCCAGTGTAAGGTAAGGGCTCGGGCAGTGTGGTTGAACAAAGCACATGAATAATCATACTGTAGAAGCCTAAACAATGACCGATATTGTTGCTTAGGGTTCCCTATTCAAATACTACCATAAAAGGATTCCAAAGCCCTATTCTAATCATTAAGGCCCCTACATTAGGGAGCCGTGCCAATCCCTGCAGGCCTTCCCCATTGCCCCCCTAACCCTAGGGCTGTAAGGACTCATATTTTAAGTTTTCTGGGCCTAAAGACCATATTTTTCTACGGCTTCTGGGCCATTTTGAGCCTTCGGGTAAGGATCCTTGGAAGAAACTTTGACACTCCAAGGGCTTAGGACGCTCCAGGGAGCGGAATCAAGGGAGGTGTGTCGTCTAGGCTTTCTTACTTAGGGTTTGGGGGTTCCGGGTGTGGGAATTGAGGTGTGGGTTTATAGAAATACGTTTTTTTGCTGAGACTCTGTGCATTTGAGGGGTGTCTTGGCGTTGCGGAGGAGTGAATATTTATGGTGTAGGGTTTAGGGGTTACGGGGTTTAGGGTTTACTCACAGGCTCCTTTGTAGTTCCTGTTTGGGATTACATACCTTATAGGATCCTAAATATAAGCCACAAAAAGGAACTAGCGTGGAGCCTCTAGGTAAACCCTTATAGATCCCTTTAAAGGAACCCGTAGAGATCCCCTTAAAGGAACCCTTATAGATCCCTTTAAAGGTAGGGTTTAGTGTGTATCCTCTTCGATGTTTGGCTCTTGGGCATCGCCTTTTTTTTGAAGCTCCGCTCCCGTGTAAGACCGAGGGGCCTCGTACGCCGAACGTCCTGGCTCGTAGACCCTAAACCCTAAGGCTCCATGCACCTATATAGCCTATTATATATATATATATACATATATATATATATATATTTACTTACATACATAGGCCTTAAAGCGGTCCCTATGTACGTACTGTTGTATATACTATATGGTACATGAAGCTTTTGGGTAAAGTGCCGTAAACCCTGCATGCCAGACTTTACTTTATAGCGCATACGGATGTTCCAAACTCAGCAGGGAGCCCTGCTTTTCGTCCTGCTGTGGCACAAATGCCTATGCCTGCAAGTTTTAAGAATTTTGATTAACCACAGTCCTGGACCAATCTTAACCCTACAGCCCCAAAGCCCTGCGCCCTGAAGCACTGAAACCGAAACAGCAAACCCTAAGCCCTAGCCCTAAACGCTTGTGCTCACCTATGCCCTAAGCCCTGAAGCGCTAAGAGGCCGAAATCTGAAGCTCCCACCGCAACCCAGAGCGGCCCTACATGGACCCTTAACAGCCTACATGTTGCAGGGTTCTGTCCTTCAGAAAGGTAGGGCATTTGGGGTTTAGGTACACCCCACATTCTAAACCATACACCTTAAACCCTAAACTCTACTATAGGGGTTTCCTTATCATTATTAGTATTATTGCATTCTGGGCCCCAAAATCCTATTCTAATTAGAAGGCCCCTACATTAAACCCCCTTACTACCCCTTATAATTTAGTAGTCCTTATAGACCCCGTTAAAGGGAACCCTTTTCTAATTATTAAGGCCCCTACATTAAGCCGGCCCGAGCCACATTCGAGGTGCCGATTCTGACTTTCTGCCGTGGCTCGCAGATGCTGAACGTCATGAGAGGCTTCGGTACCCGAGAGTCCACCCAACCCAAGATCCTTTACTAGGGGTTTAGAGTTTTGGGGTTAGGGTTCATGGGTTTGGGGTTTAGGGGTTAAGGGTTTAGGGAGGAGAAAACCTTAAATCATAGAAAGAGTCCTAGTATAGCTTAAGGTATATTCGTCAAGCACGGGATGTTGAAGGTCTGGGCAATATCCCTTCTGTGAAGGTTAATGTTTTCACTGTGTTAGGGTTTAGGCGCAGGGCTTCAGGGCTTTAAAAGCTGTAGGATTAGGGTTTCAGGGTGTAGGGTGTAGGTTTAGGGTCTTAGGGTCTAGGTTTAGGGTACCCCCTGAAGTACCTGCCTCAAAATAAAATATAAGCTGTCTATGGATATCGTCACAGGGAACCACAAAGCACATAAGCATAAGCATTTTAAAGGGATCTCCCTAGCTTATTGGGCTTCATTATGAGGGGTTTATTTTTGGGATATACCTATCCTAAGTCTTGCTTATGTGCTTTTTTTGGGCCCTATAAACCCTGAAACCCTAAACCCTCAAACCCTCAACCCCCGACCGGTCCTCTAAACCTCGATCTCAGCCTGCTGGGCTCTTAGGCTTTCGAGCTGAGGGCTTCCTGCACCCCAGGTTCGGGTTTAGGGGTTTAGGGTTTAGGGTAATAATATAGGGTCATACCCTGCCACTTTTTTTGAGGGTACCTAGTTTTCTATTCAGCAGAAACTCGCCATAAAACTAGGAAACACGTGATAGGGTGTTACTCTATAGGGGGAGATGGAGATGGATGTTACTCTATGTGTATGTGTATATAGAAGAATGTGTATCAGACAGACAGGCAGATAGATGGATAGGAATTCCCCACCCCTTCAGGCCAAAGAGTATACAGTTGCCGCCAGTCCCCGGCCCGGGGCCTACAACATCCGCAGGCTCTTCGACCTCAATTGGGGACCCCAAAAGCACATAAGCATAAGGCATAAGCATCTTAAGGGGATATCCCTATATACCTTATTGGGCTTCATTATAACGGGGTTTATATGGGATATCCCTATCCTAATTTTTGCTTATGTGCTTTTTGGGGGCCCTACTCAAGGCAAGGTTTCCAAGATCAACCGTTGCAGTCGAGTCGCTGGTGGACATGGCCAAGGCAACGGCCAAGTTTGATAAGGAAAAGGCCAACCTTAACCCCAAATAACCTACCTTTTTAAGGACTCTATATAAAGAATTCATAATAAGGAACCCTAAAAAGCTAGGTTCTTTGGGGTCCAGGAATGGGTGGAGCATGACCAGCGGAGTGGAATGCCAAGGAAGAGCCCTTGGGCGACGACCCAAAGGAGACCGATTACTGCTGGATGGAGGGGCAGGGGACTTAGTAATTAGGTTATAAGCAGAGTTATAAGTACCTTAAATGGAGTTACCCCAATTATAACCCTACTTATAAACGACTTACTAAGTCCCCTGCCCCTCCAAGTACACAACGCCCCTCAACAGGGCAGCCGTCGGGGCTTGGGTGATTGCCAAATGCTGCGCAGGGGGAGCCAAGCTGAGTTTGAAGAAGTGCTTCGGCGCAGCCCTAAGGGTCCATGTACCAAAATACTATATACTTTAAGCCCAGTGTACTTATATAGGGAGTACTTTACGGCCAGTGTATCTACTATGTGAGTACATGGACCCTCGGGGAGCAAGATTTTGCCTGAGCCAGCACCGGTGCCTGACCACATACGTTGATCGCTGCACGGACCCTCAACCCCCTAACACGAAACCCCTGTTGAAGCATCATAGACCCCTTGTATTACCCGGAGCCCTTAAACCCTAGGGCGTTGCGCCTCGTGTGCCTGTTCTCAGTGTAGGCCCCTTTTGAGTGGCAGGTGACTTCCTGCGGCTTTCGTGCTGCGACAGAAAGACACCATTGCACTTTAAAAAAAAACCCTGAAACGCTAATGCTAAAACCGTAAACCCTAAATCCCCAAACGCTAAATCCCTAAACTCTCATCCCAAAGCCGTAAGCCTGGCTACCAGGAGGGACTCTCATAGGTGACATCGAGAGCCAGACCGACAGCAAGATCAAGCATCTTTCACCAAATTGGCTGCTGCCTTCTCACTAGTTCTCCCAGTGGGCCCTTTTTTGAAGTCTTAGCTTCCTGATAAAGGTACCCAGTACCAAGAAGGGAGCTCCTTTAAATCCTAGGCTACTTACTGGGCATCCTAGCTCAACATTATTCCTCGGGGTCTGCTTTGAAGGAACACCTGGGTTTAGGGTTAGGGGTTTAGGGTTTAGGGCTTCTTCCAGTTAGATAGGTGGCTCATCCTGTCTGGGTTTCCGGTTCGGCGTTCGCATATTGGTGGGGTACTGGGTGCGGTGTGCGTCAGTTTCGCATCCCAGGCGCGACTTCAACACTCCGGAAAGAGTCTAACCGAAAGGGTCCTATGTACCGATATAGTAGAGTGTAGGGTTTCCATATTAGGAATTGCTATTATGACTTAGGGAAGTATCCCCCATAACAGTACCAAGGACCCTTTGGGTATAAACCTGTAGCTCCGAAGCCTCCAAAGACTGATCCCGGCCCAGCAGTTATCGAAACTACTCCATGTCTCTAGGCCCCGAGTTACTACAACATAAACCCCCGAATCCCAATCCCAAACCCTTAAAGGCATCAGCGCGAACCCTAAACCCTAGAGCCTCGAATCCCAAACCCTAGGGCCGTTTAAGGGATCTCTAAGGGTTCCTTTACTGCCGCTGCAGAGCACACCGAAAAAGGCACTCCTGCGTCGGTGCTGCGTTTAGAAATGCAGCTCGCAACCCATCGATGGCATTTTTGGAGTGCTAAGCAAGGGAACTGACGAAGACGGCGACGACGTAAGAGAGAAGGCGGGCGAGGCTTCACTTTCGAGCCGTCGGTCCGACAACGACCTGCCTAGATTGCCAGGCAGCTGGGAAGCTTCTGCAGAACATGCCGGAGAAGGCACACCTGCCTGGTGCGGTTCAGCACGGCAGCAGGACCTTCGTGTTGTGATTGTCAGGGGCCACAGGGGCACGACGGTGCGGAGGGAGCGGCAAGCAAGAAGCGCAAGGTGCCACGATCGTGGTGCGCAGTAGAGTATGATAGCTGGAGTGAACTCAAGGAGCAGCTGTAAAAGCATTCTATGAAGTCTGTGCCATTGCTTGCCGCTGCAAAGAGGCGACAAAACTGCCAAGCGGAACCCTCCTGGACTTGGCACCGTCAACACGCGTGTCAAGCAAGTCCCGTCGCTTGGCTCAATTCAAAGCCGCAACGAACGAGGGTAGACTAAATTATTGGGAAGCTGAGGTGTGGATATGCACTGGGTACCACGCGTTACCTCGGCTGGCCCCAAGGGCTTTTCGGCAGAAAGCCCAGGCGGGGTGAAGAGCACGTGGACTCGAGATTAGCTGTTGCAAAGTCCAAACTTGAAAAGGCACCGGCGATGTCAAGCTCCCGCAAGCATGCAACCCTGCACACCGTCGGGTTGCCCGGAGGGAGAACAACGCTGAGTGAGAAATGCTCGCCCAATTTTGTTGTTAAGACCTGCCGCTAATCCAGCGCACCAACGAAGAGCTCTCGCGAGTCGATCGCGAATTCAAGGAGGCAGGGAGTCGGATCGAGCAAAACGAGTCACGCGCCAGTGAGTGCGCGCGCCGCAGGCTGCAGCGGCCTTGGAGCANTCGCGAATTCAAGGAGGCAGGGAGTCGGATCGAGCAAAACGAGTCACGCGCCAGTGAGTGCGCGCGCCGCAGGCTGCAGCGGCCTTGGAGCAGCACTACAACGCCGAGAGCAAAGGTGGTGCTCCCGCACCCCACGGCTTGCTTCCCAAGCAGCATGTGGAGGGCGAGGTCAAGCGCTTGGCAGGGTTGCGCATGAAGCTCGTGAAGCAGATCCGGGTACCTCGCTGGCTCGCTGTAGGGGTGGCGGCCCCACAGTCATCCCGGACACCGAGCTCCACCCCCTCGCCCGCAGCACACGCCGACCGCAAAGCGAACCCAACGAGTTCTTCGGTCGGCGGGGCCAGAAAACTGCTCCGCCGTGCTGGCGTCCCAGCTGCACAAAGCGGGACACGTGCAATGCGGGGAGGGGGTGCCCCAGTCTTCCAAGCAAACGCACAGCTTTATAGCTCTGATACGGAAGACTTCTTCCGGGCCATGTTGGCCGAGGGTCCCTTCCCTCCGCAGAGCCGCTTCGCCAGCCTGAATGTCCTGACCAGACAATTCGGCTGCGAAGTTCCGGAAGACNGCAACAGCTCATGTGTGGCCTGGAATTGGTGGAAGGGGAGCTGCAAGCGCAGAAGCAAGAGGAAGCGGAGGGGGAGGTTGAGGAGATGGAGGGCGGAGGGTGAAGCGCTGGCACGCTCGACAAGCGTGGGAAGGAGGAGTATGTGACTAAGCTGAACCCAGGTATGCAGAGCACGCAGCAGGCTCGGTTATGTCTACAATCTCTAGGAGCCTTGCAAGCACACGAACAGAGACGGGAGCATTTTCATTCAGCAAGAGTGAACCTCCTCCTTCGACCATGCTCTCGAATTAGCATATATAAAAGCTGTTTGCATGTTTTCGAAGTGCGACCTTACCGCATCCTCCATCAGAAGCAGCCTCGGCAGAAGACCGACAGGGATGGTTTAGGGTTTAGGGCCTATTAGGGTTTAGGGTTTAGGGTAAACCCTACAGCCCTGAACCCAAACCCCAAACCCTATCCCGGAGCCTCCAACTACAGCTCCTTCAGGTATCGGTCTGGGGCTCGGGGGTATTACTTGGAGGCTCGGAGGACTAGTAAGTAGGTAAAAGTCATTAGGGTACCATAAGGCCTACTATAAGCGTTGCTGTGAGGGTTTTAGGGTTAAGGGTTTGGGGGCCTTATACACTAACCAGGGAATAGCTAGAGTCATAAGCGCACGATTTGGGTTATTTTTAATTCTAACTCTCTAAAAAAAATCCCCGATTCTCCAAGTCCCCCACACCAAAGTCGAAGCTCTAAGAACTGAAACGATGTGAATTGCAGAAGGCAGCCGTACAGACCCTGGGCATGACGATGCTTTCAAGAAGACTGCCAAAGAAGGGACCCCCGAAGCCCTCAACCCTAAACCCTAGAAGCCCTAAACCCTAAACCCTGATAATTAAAGCGCTTCAGTGCCATGTCCTAGGCATCTCCGGGATTCGTCGGAGCCGGCGTCACAGCTGAAGAAAGGTTTGGGGTCTTTCCCTAAGGGTCCATGTACCCTTTATGGGTGCCTTTAAGGGTTCTATGCGCGTACCATAAGGGTTTAGGGTTTAGCGTTTAGGGCTTAAGGGTCCATGTGCCCATCCATGTACCCAAATAGTATATACTTTGGCCCGAATGTACCTAAATAGGGACTACTTTAAAGCCGATGTATACATTATCTGGCTACATGGACCCTTAAGGTTTTTTTGGTTCAACAAGTTTAGGTTCTTTGGGTATAGGGTCTTCGTCGGCTTCGCCGATGTAGGGTGAGGGGTCATTTTCTTTTCTTTGCATACGGATCCATGTGCCGGCATACTGTTACCCTGTGTGGTTGTACATATTCCATATAGGTGAAACATTTCAATCCCGAAGCATCCATATAAATACGTGAAATTAGCAGAGTGATCTTCAGGCCTTTGGTTTCTCGGTGTCCCGGGATGCTGGAACCTGAATTTGGGAGGCCTTGGGAGGCCGAGACCCTTATCTGCTCTAGAGCAAAGAGCATGCGTACCCGGTGTTCATAAGGCATTTGGGAGACTTGGGAAGGTTTTAGCAGATTAGGTTTGCAGGGTCCACCGTTTATTGCAGTTCCTTTTTTGGTTAACCAAAATCTCTATTTTAGGATCCTAACCACAAAACTGGTTAACCAAAAAAGGAACTACAATGGAGACTATAGGTATACCTTAAACCCTAAACCCTAATCCCCTAAACCCTAAACCCCTAAACCCTAACCCCTAAACCCTAAAAAAAAGAACTATTAAGGAAACCTCGAGACCCAACTATTAAGGCCCCTACATTAGTTTCGGGGCTTAAGTCATTGAGGCTTCGGGCTTTGGAGTGCGAAGCCCGGGGCATCCCACAATCAGTTGCAGTGGCTCAGAACTACTACCGTACCTATAGGCTCCATTGTTTTTTTTTGTGGAATCGTTTAGAGATGTTCCTTAAGAAGTGGTCTAGTCTATAAGGTTTACGATAAGCGGTATTATGGGGGTTTAGTATAGGGGCCTTATCTATAGGCTCCAGTGTAGTTCCTTTTTGTGGTTTATTGTTAGGATCCTATAAAGTAATCCAAAAAATGGGTAATTTGTCTCTGGGAGCCCTTTAAGAGTGTACACTGCATATTGTATAGTTGCGACGACCCTTAAGGTTTGTCCAACCTGTACAAACGGTGTATGCCGCCGATGATGTGGTCAATATGTCTGCCTCGCCGAGTCCTTGTTCCTTCATGTAAGTTGGATCGAAAACTCTTTTGAGAGAGAGGTTTGAGGCTTGTGTAGGGTTTAAGCAGCAGGGATCTGACTGAGTTAAGGCTTCAGGATTTCGCATGCTATGCTTTCGGCTGCTCGCAATATGCTACACTGTCTTGAACTCGCAACTTGTGGCTTCTCTGGTGCAAGTTTGATTCCATCATAAACGCCTGACCCTCCAGCGAACAGCACACACAGGCCTACCGGGAAGTAGGAGATCAGCATGAATCTAGGCCACAAGCATCCCAAACAGACCCTGAAACCATGTGCCAGCCCTAAGGTTGCTATATATTCATACCGTATACTCATAGAATAGGAATCCCTTTAAGGCCAAAGTATACAATGGATGGACAGAGAGATATTCCGTTGCCTACCAGGGCTTCTTCAAGCAGTGCTTCCGAGCCCTAAGGGTCCAAAAGACCCATTCGGGTTTAGGGTTTAGGGTTTAGTACTTAGGAGAGTATATGCTTGGTTAAAGGTGTAGTGATGGTCCTCTCCTTAGGTGCCATGTTATAGTAGAATCCCAAAAGTTGGAAACCCAGTAGCATCTATCCTTAAGAGTGATGTATAGGGGATCCCAGCACTACTTGTCCTTAACCAGGTTTCCAACTTTTGGGGGTTTACTGTAGCTTTCTTGAGGGATCAACGGCCTTGGTGATGCGTTCCAACTAGAGCCGTGCGTACAACATACCTACTACCTGAGGGGGTCGGGGGACTAGTGGGTAGTTATTCATTTTGTAGCGTTATAAGTTGTAACACTACAAAATACAAAACTACTCACTAAGTCCCGCGACCCCCTAAGTACTACAACCCAAATCAGGAGCCCACCTATGGCACTCGTAACTCTAATTATTGCATACCTGCTTACTAAGTCTTCCGACCCTTCAAGCAACTGCCTTGCCCCTTCGGGGGCGACTGGGAACTTTCAAGAAAGGACTACGACAGCTATCGCCACCCCATTACCGTGAAGCCACAAACTCCTTTAGCGGAATGGCCCCCCGGCGTTGAGGGTGACGGGGCGTCGAGGGGTTTGGGGGTTTAGGGTTTAGGTTTGTAAAGGCTTTGTAGGGTTTCAGGGTTTAGGGGTTTAGGGTTGAAGTTGAAAACAGAAGTCATCTTGTTGGGGTTTCGGTCTCCTGGGTTTACTATTACAGTGTTGCATTCGGAAATCAGGAGTTCAGGGATGTTCCGGGCTTCAGTGTGAGTGATTGGGGTTTTTTGAGGGCCTTGAGTCGTAAGAGTGTTGTGTGTGTGTTCATGTTAAGGATTTCCTTTGGGTGTGAGTGTGGCTCAAGGCTTGAGTGCAGAGGCTCAGAATAGACGCTTGAGATAGATCACCGTATCGACTTCGGGTAAGTTGCTTTTAGTGGTACTGTGTTTCTGTTTCTGTGTTCGTGCCTTTTCTTCTACTACCACGAAACCCGAGTTTCATTCGGGCGAGATTCACAACAGCACCACACAGCTTAAAGCAACCCAATATGACAGGAACACTCGAGCCTCACCAAGCTTAAGCCCGAAGTCCCGACAATTCCAAGCCCGAAAGTGCTAAAGACCCTCTCCCCGGGACATCTTAGATTGAAGCCTACCCTGACCTGAAAAACCCAAACGGGTTGTCGTCTACAACCTTGTTCCATGCAGATATAGCAGAGCCCTAGGCTGTGGCTGTAGTTCTCACTAGACTAACCCAGGACTCCTAAGCCCTACCTAAAGCCCCTACAGCCCTCAACCGCTCTGGCACTTTATAGAACAACTCTAGACTCCAGAAACCGTCATTGTAGAAGCCTTAAAGTGCCATATTCAGCCCTTAAAGCCTATAAAGCCCCGTAGTACGTTTTTGAACCCGTCTGGTACCCTCGTGGATCCCCTTGTAGAAACCCCTCAGGTACCTTACAGAACTCTTATTGGTATCCGTATCGCAGCCCAACCCTAAACCCTAAACCCCTGCTCTGGGAGGTTTGCAGATAGTTTGGGCCAACACGAAGATCCAAACTCTCTGATGGAGTCGCGGCAGCGTTTCAGAGCCAGGGTTGGTGAAGGTGTAGGGCCTGCAGGATGTGGGGGGGTATTGGGGGATTTAGGGTTTAGGGTTTTAGGATTTGGGGGATTTGGGGGATTTAGGGTTTAGGGTTTTAGGATTTGGGGGATTTGGGGGATTTAGGGTTTAGGGTTTTAGGATTTGGGGGATTTGGGGTTTAGGGTTTTAGGATTTGGGGGGGTTTTATGGTTTGGGTTTCAGGGTGGAGGGTTTTGAGAGTTTGGGGGTTCGGGTTGGAGTTCAGGTTTGTGGGTGTGCGGTTTACGGTCTCGGGTGTTAGGAGGATGGGGAGTTCGTAACAGGGGTTAGGATCCTTATAGAGCCCTTTTTGTAGCCCATTATAGATCCCTTATAATAGCTGGAATAAGGTCAGGTGTTGGGAGAAAGGTTTTCAGGAGTTCAGGGTTTGGGAAAACAGGCATTGAAAGGGTTTACAGAGTTGCGGGATATGTGTTCGGAGTTTTTGGCATAGGGTTTGAGATTGAAGGTGTTGGTTGTCGGACTTGGTTTGAAAACCCTAAACCTCAAACCCTAAACTCCTAACACCCGACATCCTACATTCTAAGTACTGCCTTCAGCTCCCAGTACCTACTCAGTTAGTGCATCATGGTTTGGGGTTTAGGGTTACTTGGAGGGTCTGAGGACGTAGCAACAGGCAGTGATTCAGTAGGAGGAGAAGTAGGATAGCCCCATCAGGTATACCTATTATTTTCTAAAACCAGTAAAAAGAGTTTGTACCCTTCTTCATTTTGCATTTTGTTTCTCGCGCAGCTCCGCAACACAAGTTTATATAGTAATTTATGCAGATGTCTTTGTAATAATTTATGTTATAAACTCCGTAATGTATTATAGAAAGACCATATTGAAACGGATACAAAAGCCAGCGCAGGGCTGCGCAACATAAGTTTAACTAACCGTTTATGCAATGAAATATGTAAAATATGTTACAAAAGCCAGTGCGGGAGCTCTGCATCACTTTTTATGTAAACATTTATGTAACATGTCGTGTAATAGTTGATGCACTTTTTCATATTTAGGTGTTCGTTCATTAAATATCTTGTTCAACAGTTTATGTTTTTCAATGAGGGTAGACGTGATGCTGGTATCATAATGTCTATAGCCGTATCTAGCCAACTGCTAGATTATGCTAGGTTAGACCGCCTAGATCATAACTTAGATTTCTATTACAAGAAAGTTCGGTAGATATCAAGATTCTGTCGTATCACTTGATAAAACCTGTCATACCGTCATACCTGTAAACGCATATTTAACTTTTTAGCAAATGCAATACAAAGAGTTCTAACAATATAGATATATTTAGTTAGTTGTTATGAAATGCTGGAAAATATGTTAGGTTATATTCTGCGTATATAGAAATTACGATATTGATATGGTAGCTCAGATTCAAATGCAGGCTATATATATATAAGCTGAGTTTAATACAATCATAATATGCTGGATATTATGGTGGTATTTTGGATAATAGTATTTGTCTTTTTTCCCTTAAATCAAACTTCTCGAGTGTGCGTTCTTTAACATTTGTCTGACTGCCACTGTTCAGTTTCAGTGTGTATCGCATCGTCGCTGTTTCCACTCTTTCGCTTCTGAAGCCTCACCCTTAAAATCTTTAAATTGATCTTCTGTATCTTTCAGTTGATGTTTGAGTGTTTCATTTGTGTTGTTTAATCGTGCGACTTATGCTTCTAGCTGTTTAATTCTATCATATTTTGCCTTAGCGGTCTTCGTTTTTTCGATAGCAAGTGAATATTTATGTTGAGCTGTTCTAGGGTCGTGTCTCATCTGTTGAGCCATTGCTTCTGCTTCTTTCCAAGTTAAACTGAAATTATTGCAAACATGACTAATATAAACAGAAAGCATTGCATCAATATCTAAAGTTTGAACTGTTGTTATTTGCTTGAAATATCTTAGGGCTTCGTCTTGAATTGGTTTGTCATTGTTTTCAAACTAATATGTTCGTGGTTTTTCCTTTGGGTAATTTTAAAAATCAAGTACGTCTCTGTCTTCAACATCATAGTTCCGATGTATATCTTCCTTATAAAACTTTGAACTACTTATTTTATCACGACCGGCGTACAAACTAACTCATGGTCCACCTTCAGTATATAGCATAACGTTATTTTGCTGTTTATCATACCCGCCTTTGGTGTGAAGGGTGCACTAGTGGAAGAACTGTTTCTCAATGAAGGTTGCTTGAGTAGTAGCCTTAACTTAACAATAGATATTGTAAATGCGTCATGCATGTTTTGATTTGGTTGTGGTTACTGGAAATTGATATGTGTACACAATAGGTATATTCTCTAAAGTTGTTGCTTTCCCGCTTTTTGTGTTTTCTGCATAGTTTTTGCTTCGTCCTAGATAGGCAAAAGTTGTTATTGCGCTGACATGTTGAGGGTTGTTGAGTTTAACCTTTTACTCACCATAAACAGTAACTTTCTATAGTTGCGGTTGATCGTTCAAGTTTGTTAATACATTGTTGTAAGTTTCTTTTACTAAAGTGGTTGATGTGAGATTTGGGGTAGTTTCTTGTAATTTGTTATACACTGAGTGGTATCTACTTTCATCCTGAGCATTGCAAACAAACCTTTTACTCTTAGTTTGAGCCAGTAGTATAGATACTATATAGCTTATCTTAACTCTTTTTGAATGATTTTTGTGTTGTGAGGGCGCAAACTTTTTCTATTCATTTTTGACATACAAGCCCGTTAGATGTGAGCAAGCACCCCTGTAAGAAAGCCCAATCCCACCATATCTGCTGGCTACGACGACGCCAACGACTTCATCATCAGAAGAAGGTCGGCCCTTTGCTCGTTTTCTCTTGTCAAGTTGTTCTTGTGACAGCATTGTTGCATTGCGAACCTTAAGCAAAAAGCTTGCGGTGGATATCAGAAGCAACTCAGTGCCCAAGCATTTCACGACTGCCCTGTCTCTCTCTCAACAATGCCCTTTCTTGTGGCACAGAAACAGGCAACAGGCAACATCAGAGCCTACTTGGCTTCGGACGACATCTTTCATGAGGTTGTCAACGACGGTAGCAGAATGGAGCAGTTCATTGAGCTTGATGCCGAGACAATCTCAAGTAGGCTGGAGGCCAACTACACTTATTTGGGGGGCTATACTTCCTTAAGTAGGCCTTACTTAGTCCTTATTATAGGCATTAAGGCCCCTAAGGGTCCTTATGATACATGCAATTAGGATCTCTGACAGGCCGGTAATACGTTTTACATTTTTGACTTCCTACTTACCACCTTCCCCGAGCCTCCAAGTGGAATGTTTTTCAAGCTTATGGTTTAATGGTTTAAGACCCTAAACCCTAAACCGTAAGCTGCTGCACAGCCGAAAAGACACGAGGGTTCAAAAAAAAACCCTAAACCGTATGTTCCCATAGCAAGCAGCAGGTTTGGGGTCTTGGGCTCATGGACTTGAGTTTTTTTAGGTTTGAGGGAAAGCTCCAGGGAACTCCACCCCCGGGATAAGAACAAAAACTGACAGGCTTTACCCTAAGGCCCCCAAGTAAGCCCTAAACCCTATACCCTTATAGAATCCCTATAGATCCCTTTAAAAGGACCCTTAAAGGAACCCTGCTACCTACCCATAATAATCATATACTCTCCTAAATATTGAGCTACATAACTACTATCCTAAACCCAAGTACCTGATGATTGGGTCCTTTGGACCCTTAGGGTTAGAGAGTGGGCTGAGGCGTTTGAATGTAGCAAAACCGGAACCAGAGACTCTACAGCCAGAAGAGCTGCTGCCGATGATCCAAGGTCAACTCCTATCACCATCAAGCTTCGAAGGAGCCGAGTTCAGGATGAAATGCAGGGCTTACGGGTTGTGGTTTTGTTGTGGGTCCGTTTCTTGCACCCCACGTCCAGCTGTACTTATGAGCCGTCCCGTTGTGGAGTCTGAGTAACCGGGCTCATTTCAGTTCTTGCGTGGGTTCCATGTCACGCGTTGGGAAAGACCAGATCCAAAGCCCAAAATGCATAAACCCTAAATCTAGCCCATAGCTTTCGCGATGATCAACGGGAAGCCAGCGACTATCGCCGAGAGGGTGTGCACTGCGCTTGACCATCCGAGGTGGAGGTCGAGTTTGATCCAGTCTACGACTGGTACAAGGCTCGTTCAGCCAAAGAAGTTGGCTGTCAAACAAGTCAACGACATCAACGCTGCAGTTGGCCAGGGTACCTTTGTTGGAGCGAGCATGTCAGACGAGAGCTTGGTGAGGTTCTTCCGTCAGCTTGCGGAGTTGCGTTCTCGTGGTTCCGGCTCGTTGCGACCCAGCGACGTGTCCGGCATGGGTTGGTCGGTGGCCCAGCTCGGGTCACTCGATGGATGTCGGGTCTTCGTGCTTCCATCTGCAAGCCGTGAGCACGCACCCAGAAGAAGCCGTGATTTCGTACATGTTGGATCACTAATATGGGGTTGTCCAGTTTTGAAGTGCACTTGAGGCCTTAACCTAAAACGCAGGCCACCTTATCCTCCTAGCAAATCCTATATTGCCCTCCAAAGCTTATGGAAGCCGTCAATCAACTTTATAAACACTTTTACAAAGCCTTATACAATCCTTCTAGAGCCCGTATTAAGCCCCAACCCACTACAGCTCATAAAGCCTTACTTGGAGGGTCGAGGAATTAGCTAGTGGTTGTTTTTTGAGGTATATGTGCCATAACCCCAATTCGGATTCCACTTAGGGCACTTCTAAGTCTAGTTATTGCCTACTTACTAAGTCCCGCGACCCTCCAAGTATGACCTCAAGCTTAAACCCCAAACCCTAAATGCAAAACCCTTAAACCCCAAACCCTAAATCTTAAAACCCTCAAAAACCTTATGGCCCTTTAAGCAACCCTAAATGCAAAACCCTTAAACCCCAAACCCTAAACCTTAAAACCCTCAAAAACCTTATGACCCTTTTAGCAAGGCCCGAGCGGGAAGCAAGTGTTCAGACTCCTACGTTTGTAGATCGGTCGAGTTCAGGATCTAGGGACTTAGGATTACAGTAGAAGCCCAAAAGTTGGAAACCCAATAGCCTCAATCCTTAAGAGTAATGTATAGGGAATCCCAGCACTATTTGGCCTTAATCCGGTTTCCAACTTTATGGGGTTTACNAGGATTACAGTAGAAGCCCAAAAGTTGGAAACCCAATAGCCTCAATCCTTAAGAGTAATGTATAGGGAATCCCAGCACTATTTGGCCTTAATCCGGTTTCCAACTTTATGGGGTTTACTTTATAGGGTTTAGGAGTTTAAAGGGTTTCTTTAAGGGCTCCTTTAAGGGTCCTCTAAGCGGTCTAGGGACTTAGGGTTTAGTGTTTCATTATAGGGTCTATAGGGTTTCGGGTTTGGGGATTCGGGTCTATAGGGTTCAGGATTTGGGATTTAGGGCTTGGGATTGAAATTTCGGGTTCAGGGTTTATGGCCTCATTCCTTATCATCTGCTGAGCCCTAGACCCTAACAAGAACAGAACCCTAAATCTTACGCCTTGAGCTGCAAGACTTGTAGTGGGGTTGGAAGCCCCTTATAAGGCCTATAAACTCTAAGCCCTGAACCCTAAACCCTAAGGCGTTAATCCTAATCTATAAACCCTAAGACCTGAGCCCTAAGCCCTAAACCCTAAGACCTAAAGACTAAGGCTTAAATCCTGAGCTATAAACCCTCTCCTAGTCAGTATTGGGGAGACCCCTTAAAGGAGACCCCTCTTAACCCTACTTATGGCTCTCGAGCTGGAACCCACAGGAGTTGGGCTGGAGTCTCGCCCCCATGGCCCACAGTCCCGATGGCATCATCGAAGGCGCAGATAAACTTACCAGACAGGGAGCACGAACATAATATAGGGGCCTTAATTTTAATTAGAATCAGGTTTTGGGGTATACTCTAGCAATGCTTGCAGCCAAGGGTTCGGTTCAGAATTCAGGGGTTTGGAGTTGAGGATGGTTTAGGGTCAAGCCTACTTGTGGCAGTAATTTGACACCCATGGGAGTTTAGGTGCATGGCTTTGTATCTCCCAAGCCTCTGTGGGTAACGGGACTTATGCGGAAACTCGTGGATTGAGGATTTTGGGCCGACTGAGTACTGGGTACTCAACCAGTGTTAAGGAAGGGTTCAGGGACTGCAGTTCAGGCTGTAGGGAGTGACAAGTTGCCGGTATTGTTCGAGATGTTTAAACTAGTGATTTCCCGGAGTGTCAGTATTTCGGAATCCCTGCAGCGATAAATCTCTGCAGGCTTCTACGATCCGCGGTACAATCCAAAGATGGGTCAGTTTGTTGTGGGCACCCCGGCTGCCAGCAGCAAAGCCCGGAATGTGTAGAGTGTAGCGACTGCAGTTCAGGGCTTGCAGGTCTGATATTGTAAGAGAGGTGGTGGGCTTTCTGGAGTTGATGAGGGACGTGAATTTCCTTCTCAGGGATTTAATGCTGAAGGCTACTAATAGAAGCCTGAAACATTACCAAAATTATTCTTTCGGGTTCCTTATTATATGTATATTATAAAGGAGCCCGAAACCCAATTCTATTTATTCAGGCCCCTACATTAAACCCCCATAATACCCCTTATAGACTTCTAGACCCCTTTAGAAGGAACCCTTAAAGGAATTCTGTTAAAATTATGAAGGCCCCTATGAGGTTGCGAAGCTCCGGGCCCCAGAAACACTGCGACTTGAGGTTCTCAACCTTTTGACGATGTGTTGTTGTTTGTTTTTACTTGCTATTAGATGGACTTCAAGTCATACGATCCTCGAGGCAAGGACCATCAAGGGCTGTCGGGGAGTCTCGGCATAGCAGCACGTCCTTTCAGTCCGCTTGTCGAAGGCTCAGGTCAGGGCCTTTGTATCCTAACTGCAGCCCTTAAGCCCCCTAAGCTTTAAACCCTAAACCTTAAACCCTAACCCGTAAACCCTAAACCCCTAAACCTTAAACCCTAAACGCCCTAATCCAAGGATTCAGGGTTACCTCTCCAGGCCTGAAGCAATCCCTGCTAGAAGCTTCATAAAGCCACACCAATGCCTGCTAGAAGCCTGCTGAACCCCTCGTTGGGCTTGGCGACAAGGTATGTCTACCCTCAACCTTATGGGAGTTTCCGAAAAATAGGGGACCCTAATATAGTACCCTAAATAGTAGGATCCTTATTATAGGGACCCCCAATTAAGGTACCCCCAATTTGCGGGAACTCCCTTATACGCTCAACCTTCAATCCTAAGCCCTGAACTCTTCAACCCAAAACTCGGTAATCTTAAATTTCTATTATAGGCCCTTCGCCCCTCAGCCACTAAACGCCTGAAGCCCAAATTCCCGAATCCCTAAACCCAAACCCCCTACATCATAAACCTTAATTCCCGAGACATTCAATTCTAAACCCAAACCCTAAACCCCTAAATCCTAAAGCCCGTAACCCCTCAAACCTTGCAGCCCTAATTCCTAAACTCCTAAATCCCAAGGTTTGCAGTTCCATCCGGAGCGTATGCTCAGCGACTATCCGGGCTGCGCGCGATGTTATGAGCTTCTTGGAACTGCAATGGGTTCAGGAGCCTCTTGGAATCGAGTTGACTGTGGCAGAACAATCCCAACAATCTGCTCACAACCCGTTGTCGTCATCATCATGATTGTCAGCATCATCACCATCATCATTAGCAACAGTGGCATGGTCATCGTCATCATCAAAAGCATCATCATCACCGTCGACATCCACAGCATCGTCATCTTCCATCATCGTACTCATCTTCGCCTCCGTCATAACCTTCGTCGACGTCGTCATCACGTATAGTTAAAGAAAGGTTGCAGCAACAAAGAACAACAAGCAGCTGCAGCAATAGCCAAAACAAGTACAAAGCCACTACCACAGGAACCCTGACACACATGATCATAGCCCTAATCGTGTTGCCACTGGTTGTCAAGCTTGTCACCACGACTATTGCCATGAATACCTAGCAATTACTTGCTAATCGCCACCCTTTTCATCCCCATCCACACCCTCCAACTCGACACTGTTTCTGGAAGCCGTGGTGGTGATGATAATTTAGGGTTTCTCTTCCCAGTTGTGATTGGGAGACACTTCTTTTTTCGCGTCTTCAGAAGTCTGCAGCAATTAAGCAACTGCTAGCGCTGCTGTTAGTTTTAAAAAATAATTAGGCCCTACACCTCACGCTGAAAAATCCAGCTTTGAGGTCGTTCCTGGAGGCCTGTCACGCCTACAAGAGAGACCAGGATGCGGTTTAGGACACCTGATCCCGAAACTCAGCCTGAACCCAAACTCGACACTCAACGCCATCAAACCTAGCATTTAAGCCCCGTGTCCTGCGTAGCTCAGCGGGGTTCAGGATTTAAGGTTCACAGGTTTGGGGCGTAGGCTTAGGGTTAGCGCTTGTAAGGTTTAGGGTTTAGGAATTAGGATGGTTAGGGGTGTAGCAGTGTTGGAATTACGTAGTGTCTATAATATACAGTTGGCTCACGAATCCAGCAATGCCACTCCAAAGCTGAGGGTGGCCATTTGAACTCTTGTGGCACGGCCAGAGGAGAGGAGGTGTCTCAAAAGGGCGTTGCTAGGCAAACACTCCTGCATGTTGATTGTAGAACTCTAGACTTTACGCGCCAAACCCTGAACCACGGAACACGGACCAAGTCTTAATGCCGAACTCCTGATCACGCAGAGTTCCTCAGCCCCAACATGTTGTAGTCCGTTCACATGCGCCGCACGAGATCATCCATAAGAGACGAAAAAGCCCCTGTAACATGAGTGTAAAGCACCGCAACACCCTTTAGTTTGAAGTAGATTCTTTCCAGGACCCTCCCCCCCCCCCCNCCCCCCCCCCAAACCCTCTAATAGAGGCCTTATCCCTAAGGGTCCAAAGGACCCAATAATTGGGTGCTCGGTTTTAGGATAGTAGTTATGTAGGTTACTATTTTGGAAAGTATATGATAATTAGGTACTTGGACCCTTAGGGTATGGCCCGTAATAGTAGGTACTTGGGGCATCTTCGAGGGCACTTGGGGGGTCTAGGTTCAAACCCTAAACCCTAAAGACCCTAAACCCTAAACCCTAAAGACCCTAAACCCTAAACCCCTAAATCCTGAACCCTCAACCCTAAAGACCCTAAACCCTAAACCCCTAAATCCTGAACCCCAAACCCTAAAGACACCTTCCTCCAACTCTCGGCATCATCCTCGACTGAGCGTCGAGACTTCGGCCCAGAGGTCCCTGAAAGTCTCGCACAGGGATAGGTTCAGGATATGGGTGGTTGTCAAAATTGGGGTCCCTTTTTGGGTCCTTATTATAATACGGCGCCAAATATTTAGGGTACCCAAAAAGGCGCCATAATGTTGACAACTACCCATATAATCGTTTCCCCCTAATTAAAAACGCCCCCCCCCTCCCCCTAGTATATAAACTAATTTCCTGGGTTTTGTCTCGATATTAGGGGGGTTTCGGGGCATCCGGGTATGAGTCGGATTGACAGTATTCAGTATTGAGCCAGACAGTCAGTCAGAGCAGTAAACAACGAACGTTTCCTACGCAGCCGTTCCGGCTGTAGAGCAGACAGTCAGCCTACCTAAGCCCTAAACTCCTAAACCTTGAGCCCTAAAACCCGAAGCCCTAAAGCTTTAGCCCTGAGCCCTAAACCCCTAAACCCCCTAAAATTTGAGCCCTAAAACCCGAAGCCCTAAAGCTTTAGCCCTGAGCCCTAAACCCCTAAACCCAATAGCTCTGGTCTCTTCGGGTTGACTTGTACTGCTGTAGTCTTGGCTCTATTAAACGAATTACAATCCTAGACCCCCCCTTATGTTTTTAATTACCTTAATTAATTGTCAATGGTGGGCACGAAACCGCGAATTTCTGGGGGCCGGGTGTTTTTATATTAGGGGGCGATATTAGGGGGAAGCGATTAAGGTTTAGGTTTTTGGCGGTTTTTAGGGGTACAGGTTTCGGGGCTGAAGGGTATGAGGAGTGAGGATGTGGGGATGTGGGGTTTAGGGTCCGAGAAGGAGTAGAAGTTGGAACGTAGTTTGGTGCAAAGTGCATAGCGAACTCTGGAGCATGAGAAAGAACATCTTGACTTGAGGGTGCCTCCCTTATGCAGCACTGCAGACTCGAACGAAAAGCTTATATAGAGCAAATGCAGTGTTTCAGGGAGCTTCCCTGGGGAGCGAAGCTGTTCTGAGGATTGGCCTTGGTACTTCTTGCATCCGGAGGCTTCGAAATCAATCCTGCGCCCAAAGAAGTCGTAGACACGCTCTGCAAATCGTAGTGCAAGGTTTATGGGAAGATTGGGGTCATTTGGGAACCCTAAACCCTGAACCCTAAACCCTAAACCTTAGATTCGTAGAGGCTTGTGAGCACTCTAAGGTGCCCTCTCAAGCCCGGCCTCTACAACCCCACCATAGAGTAAAGGACCTCACAGAAACCCTAAACCTTAAACCCCAGCCCCAACGGCTCCCAATCCTAGACCTGCAACACCTTAAGCCTAAAGTACGTGAACCCCAAATAAGCCGTGGCGTCGAAAAGTGGCGCACGGTATGATTTTAATCCTGAACCCTTTAGGCTTCAGGCTGTTAAGTTTATAGGGTTTAGGGCTTAGGGAACTTCACCCCTATAGAGCCCCCAAGCCCGAAAACCGATTATCCAGGTAGCTGGAGCCTGAGGGTTTGACAGCATGTCACCTCAAAGCCTCGCAGCGATTGCAATTGAGGTCAGGATCCGTGGCTTGCGGGTGTCAGGGTACCCTGAGGAAAGAGTAGGGAACTGTGCTTGTGCATCTTAAAGGGCTTCTGAGGGCATTGCAGATTTCGTGTTTGAGGTTGTGGGTCTTCTTTAAGGATCAGGGGATAATAGCGGTTAGTAGGTTGCAAGTAGAGTTTCTAGTACTCTCTAAATCGCGCTTGTAAGTCATTGGGGCCTCAGTCTTGCAGAATTCTGCGCAGGTCGTGGATACCTCAGCCCCTCCGTTTGCCATCCTGGTTCTCTGAACCCTAAACCCTGGGACCCTCAACCCTATATGTCAGGCCTTCCGGCTTAGGGCGCGGAGCCGTGTACATTGCCAAATCTGGAAGAACATGCTTGCTTGTCTGTAGGGTCAGACACTCCGAATGCCATGATGTAATGTAGGGGGACCTTGATATTTATAATATATATGGAGCATTCGTACTGGTAAGCAGTTCGGCTCCTACAACACGCTCTACACTTTACTGGTGCTTAGGGGGCCCGACTCTCGCAGACACCTGCCGATCTACTCAGAGATGCACCTCGTGGGGCAGTGTGACGACAATACTTGGTCAATGCTAGCGGTTGAGCTTAAGGTTTGTGATGTACTGCAACGGATGCAAAATTTATCTTATAATGTTATACGACCTGTTCAATCAAGTTTGTGGGCATGTATGTGGTGTACAGTCTAGGGCGCACATTGAGGTTTAGGTTTGGGCTGTTTACCATGCTACATTTGGGTCAGGCAGCGGGCTCGGGTGTCAAGGGACTTTATGGCAAGGACTCGAATATACGGCGTTTGTTTTCGTTTGCCGTATTCTGTGAGATTCTGTATAGGACTTAAGCGCTGCTTGAGTTTATCTGTCAATGCTCTGGGTCCCCGCTCACGGCTTCGGGTTTAGGGTACAAGCGTGCAGTCTGATGTAGCTTGGTCTTCGGCGCCAGTAAGTGCCAACAAGCCACACAGGTGTTGTCCCTAAACCCTAAACCCTAAACACCCTAACCCCAAACCCCTAAACCCTAATCTCCGTCCACTTCTCCTTCGTGAGGGCCTCTGTGCCAGGCGTTTCGAGTACAAAAAGCAGCAATCCGGGGTTTCGGGTTTGCCTATCGGACTGCCTGAGTTTGGGGTTTACAAGAGAAATCTCTCTGTGTGTGTGTGTGTCTACTGCGCGTGTATTTTTGTAGGTATGTGTGTAGGTTTGTTTGGTTGTTGTTTTTGTGTTGGATACATTACAAGAGGTTCGAACTTGTTTAAAGTTACGTGGAACAGGCGGGATGGATCTTGGGTGATCTTCATTGATTTATCTATACAGTGTTTGGCCTTTCATTTACTTATATGCATATACATATATCCATATATATATATATATGCGTATACACTCATTATCTACAGATAGAGAGTGGGAGAAAGAGAAAGAAACCGATAAAGAGAAAGATAATGATAATCAGAAAGAAAAAGAGAAAGACAAATAAAGCCAGAGAGAGAGGGAGAGAGAGAGAAAAGAGAGATATAAAGAGAATGAGAGAGAGAGAGAGATGAACAGAGAGCCAGAGATGATGCTGCACTCCTTGCTGCTACCCTCGTGCAAAGTTTTCGTTGTAACTTATACCGTACACCTGCTAAACTCCTGTGCAGCAGAGCAACTGCCATACAGTATTTCCATACTTGACACGAAGAATGGGAAACATGTTTGGGGTTTATAGGGTTTAGGCTTTACAATGAAGGGTTCTGTTTTTTGGATCATGTATTGAAGGGGGTTTGGCTGTTGACCCTCAAGAGAATCAATACAAGAAGGATCGACCGCAGCCATGTGAGGGCCCTGCGTAACAGTTGTAATCTCCCAATGCTAGGACTGCCTTCCGTTACTTCTGCATCCTTAATCAACCACGGTGTGCTCTGGTTCGAGAAGGATCAAGCCCTAAACTCGACTAAATCGTGCAGAGGGCACGAACAGAAGTGACTACTGTTTCTTGGTGCTCCTTCAGACTCTTCAGACAATTAATTTTTCAATAAACACAACAAACCTATACTATTCACGCCGCTATACTAAAACCTGAAAGGACCTTCAAGAAACAACTTATTGTGTAGGACTGTTGTATCCCAATGTTAGGAAGCCCCGGCAAGGAAACTTATCTTTTAGTGATTAAATCACCTACATTCATGAAGGGCCTCGGTGATGCAGGTTGCAGAGGCAGATTCTGCCGAACGCCGCCTGAATTTGTCGTGATGACCGACTCAAAAGCTTTGTCTTAGGATGTAACTTTAAGGTTTGGCTTTAGTGTTTAGAGGTTTTATACCTAGACCGCAAAATGCATTTCCCGTTACGCCATTTCGTTTCACACAGGATCCAAACCACAAAACAGGCTGTCCAGAGGGTGCTACGTTTCAGGGTTTAGGTAAGGTGTGTCCGAGGCTTGTAGGGTTTCAGCTGTTACTTAGACCAACTGGTGCCACCGTGCAGGGAAATGCTGAGATGTGTGCTATGCATGGCAAGAAAAGAGTTCCGAATTCAGGAGTTTTTAGGGTCGAAGGGGGCCGGAAGAGTCAGCAATAGTCTTACTTCAGGTTTCCCTTATCATGTTTACATTTCAACCTCAACCTTGCTCTACATTTCTTGGAGTCTCCCAATACACTTGACCAGCGTTTAACTTCATCCTAAGGGTCGTCCAAGTGTCTAAAAATCACATACTCCTGACACCAGAAACCTAGAACACCACATAAACTATAAACCCTCAACCCTAACCGTAAACCCTAAACCCAAGCCCAACACAAACCAGTACCTACTTGTTGGGTACTGTGGACCCTCTCGGTGATACCCTGCACCCCAAAACCTCAGACCATACACGGACACGTTTTTTGGCATCGTCATTTGACCGAAAAACAACGCTCAGCCTCACTAGGGTTTGAGCCCTGAACCTCAATCCCTAAACTCCCTAAACCCTAAACACTAAACATTCATTAGTGCAGAACCCTCAAAACACGAAAACCATCGGAAACCTGAACCGTAACTTGTCCGTCCGGAAGAGTAAGGTCGGGCCAAGGAAGTTTCTTTCCGGCTCCCTCAAGAGATTTGTAATAGTTTGGGATAATTTAGGGGGTTCCTGTAGCGGTTCCCTTACAAGGGGTCTATAAGGATTACTATAGGGGGTATTTTGGGGGTTTAGTATAGGGGCCCCAATAATTACCAATACTATTTTGGGGGTTCCTTATTATATTTATAGTATAATGCGCCCCAAAACCCTATTCTAATTAGTCAGGCCCCTATGTTAAGGGATCCATTCGGTTTGTTTTCAGTTTTACCGGTTCTGTAAGGGTTCGACCAGGGTTATGCAAGGCTCTTTGCAGGGTTCCTTTAAGGGTTTAAGGTTTAGGGTTGCTGGTTCGTTTAGGGGTTTGTGCTTGAGGGCTCCTTTAAGGGTTTTTCAAGTGTTTCGTGTCATTTAGGGCTCCTGCAAGGGATCTGCAAAGATTCTGTAAGGGTTTGGGGACCGAAGGGGGTTGTTTGCTTTCCTCCGATGTTTGGAACTCCTTCTCCTGTTGGGAGTTGCGGAGATAATCCTTATTCTAAGGACACCAAAATACGGTACCCCTAATTCTCGGAGACTCTCTGTTGGCTAGTTCCTTTCTAAGGGCTTGTGCCACTGTTCGCAACCCGTTTGCAAGGCAGGGTTTCGGGGTGTCGGATGTGGACGTAGATTCAGCCTTTAGTGTTCGGGGAAGGTTGATTACTGTTATCGGCTGTACCCGCCCATAAGCCCTGAATGGGATCCTCAAATTAAGGGCCCGAACTACAGTACCTGTAGTTTCTGACACTAGTGTGTCGGAAGCACTTAAAATGCCTCTATACCAGTTCGATAAAGTCCCGATGAGAACCATAGGATAACCCGAACTACAAAAAACAAACAGGAACCCTAAACCCTAAACCTTCTATTACTAGACGAAACCTACTCCCTGCCTAGACCTCGCTAGTTGTCTGGTTGCTTAGAGTTTCATATTGTAGCATCCTAACCTTAAACATGTTGTCCAACAAAAGGTATTACACTCTTGGGTCTGAGTCAGCCCTGAACTTCACCCGTAGCCCCAAAACCTACAAAATGGTAGATTCTGAACTCGTCGTTCTAGGGTATAGCCCTTGAACGCGTAGGTTGTGGGAGCCCTAGACAGTCTGCCAAACTTGCTGGTGCCCTCGCCGCAGCATTTTGCACTCGAGCCGGCGAGCAGCAGACCTCGAGCAGGCACAGCGCACAGCGAAGCCGGCGTTGAGAGAAAGTTAGGGTTGAGGGTTTAGGGTTTTTAAGCTTCCGTTAGGTGGGTTTAGGGCTTAGAAGATGCAGAGAGCCTGAGTAATTCGTAGTATAATCCATTAGACCGAGAAAAGGTATCATCTAGACGATTCCTCAAGAATGGGGCTTTAGGGTGTTCTATCGGGTTCAGGGTTTAGGGTGTCAGTTGGGCTTTTGGAGCAACTACCATACCAGTCTTCCTGGTTGCTTATCTAGGACCTAGAGTAGGCCCTTATTCCCTTTTTTAGGGTTCAGGTTCGCTTATTAGCCCCTTTAAACCCAAAAGGGCCCCCTTTTTATTCCTAGGTTACCCTTGGGTCTAGTTTTTCTAGGTATAGCCGCAGCCCTTTGCTCTGCATGTTCTATTTAAGCCCCCTCCTTGTTGCGCCAGGAGCCTTACCATTAGAATGATATTCCTCTCTAAGGGCCTTCGAGGGTTTTTTCGGGTGATGTAAGAGCCAGATAGAGCGTCTTCAGACCTATAAACACTAAACCCGATACCAGAGCCAGAGGTAGAGGTCTTGAGCCCTAAACTTAAACCGTACGGCCACATCCCCCCCCCCGCCGGAGCAAAAAGAAAGCAAATCTCCTAAACCCTTGAAGACTAGCTATGTTCTCCATTGTAGTTCCTTTTTTAATTGGCAAGTTTTATGGCGGCTAGTATCCTATAATATCAAAATGTTTAACACCAAAACGTAACTGCAATGGAGACTATAGGTGAACCCCAAAACCCATACCTCTGACGGTTGAAGGGTTTATGGCCTAAGGGTTTATCGGGTTTAGGGGGTATTATGTTTTGCCTAAAGAGTGGGATGTGCAGAGGTCGCATTTTTGGTCGAGGTTTGATTGTGCAGGATTAGTGCATGCACTAGCTTTTCAAGATAGTGTTATGCTGAAATGACACAAATGCTCTGCCGACATCGTCCTGAATTTCATGCAAGCTTCCCGAATTTCCGTGCTGAGCGATGAACCGCACCAGCAGAAACCCCTTCGCCAAAATCATATGAAGTCTTCTTCCACCCAGCGAACCTTGACATCCCGCAACTGCAGGCCCCGAAGAAGCCCTGGCATCAAATTCGTACACGCGAGAACATGTCCGGAGTCGGTCTTGCGTTTGGGGCTTCGGCTGAGGTTTAAAGTGTGTTGGGTGTGGCGTTCAGGGCCGGGCCGCGAAGTTTGGACTTTCAGCTCTAGTAGAGCCGTTTGAGGTGTGCCGTTTGGCGGTTCTGTTTTGATTCCGTTCACGGCTCCACCCTGCATCCAGGTGCAGCGGCGGCGATGGATCTCGCGATTGCGGCTGCGGCTGGGGGCTCGGTATGTTGGGTGCATGTTGGAGGCCTCAAAAGGTGGGACGAAGGTAGGTAGGATGAAGGACCCCTTACATAAGGACTCTTATTTGGGGATTCACCCCCCTACCTTCATCTTACCTTTCGAGGCCCCTGAGCATGACTGTTAGCAAATGCGGCTGGTGTCGCAGCATCAATATGAATCTTCTGCGGGAGTCCCTGACCCAACTAGTACGCCCCTATACCTTATAATTTCCTTCAGGACGACATGAAACCTAAAAGGGTTAAAGGCTCAAACACCACACCATACCAATTCAGATAGCACATGGGTACAGGGCCCCTACTTTTCGGAGTCATGTGGTCTTTAGGGTAAAACCGGATTTGGTGTCCCCGGCGATTTGATTTCTACATTGAGTTCCTTGGAGAGACCTGTTTCCGAAGAAACCTGCCCCTGCAGTGTCCCCTTATTATGTTTTCTTGGTTCCTATTAGGTTTTCTTTATATACCCATAGGCTCCATTGTAGTTCCTTTTTGGGATTGCCTTGTAGAATCCTAAATAGGAAACAGCCTCTAGGTAATTCCTTAACAGATAGGGTTTTTTGGGTCCACGGGTCAGGCCTCAGGACGCTCTTGTGTGTGTGTGTGACGCTTCAGGTTTAGGGGGGGGACTTTCCGGTCTGAGAGTTTGGGGGCTTGGTGTTTAGAGTATTTCAGGGTGAAGGAGACAATAAGAGTTTAGGGTTTTGGAGTTTAGGACTTGGTGTTTGGAGTAGTTCAGGGTGAAGGAGACAATAGGAGTTTAGGGTGTTAGAGTTTAGGATCGGACTTGGTGTTTGGAGTGTTTCAGAGTTAAGATGATTAGAGTTGAAAAGTGTGCGACTGGCAAATAGGCCCAAAACTCAATGTTCGTTTCTTGATTCGGCTCCGCCTGACTACCTGAAATTCAGGAGCCTGAAATCCTGTGTTTTCGTTAAGTGTTTTTTTCAAGTCGTAATCATGAACCATACTATTTACTATAGATCCCTATTAGTATTATTTATTATAGATCCCTATTACATCTCAAAAAAACATAGTATCTACCATAGATCCCTATTAACGTATCTTAAACTACTTTTCTTAACAAGAACTCAGAGTCTGAGACACTGCAGCGCAACACTAGCCTCCCTCCCCTGAGCATTGCAAGTCCACAAGAAAAAAGGACCAAGAGACTTTTCAAATTCTATATGGAGGTTTCCGAAAATAGGGGACCCTAATATAGTACCCTAAATAGTAGGATCCCTATTATAGGGACCCCAAGACAAGGTACCCCTAATTTATGGAAACCCCCATATGCGTTTCTAAATCAGATAGCATGTACCTAAACCCCCAGCGAAGGTACTTCTTGACAGATCCGGGGGCTTGGTGTCGGTTTGAAATCTAGGGTTTGTTTCCCTGTATTTTCGTAAACCTAGGTGCGTTCTTCATGGCCATAAGCCTGCGTCTATTCTGCTTGTGACTTCCCCTGATCCGTTAAATACACTCTGAACCCTGAATTCATGAATCTGATACCAAATTCCAAAGCCTTCAACGAACCCGCAAAGAGGGAGGTCGGTTACGGGTGCAGGTACACCCTAAACCCTCCCTTTCCCCCGTCCCTAAGCGATAGCAGCACGCAAGGACTTCAACGAGAAGGCTCGGAAGGTATGGCAGGCCGTCGGGCAGGGGCATGCAACAGGGGGTCGAAGGGTTGGGAGTGTAAGGTTTGGGGCTGCAGTGTGTCAGGAACAGGGTGCTGGGGGGTTAGCAATGGAACTATATAGCTGGTTAAGTGCTGCAGGGTTTTTGAAACAAGGATTTGGGGGTTGACCCAGGGTGTGGGCTCCGGGGTGAAGGGTTTAGGGTTTTCCCGGAAACCCTAAACCCCAAACCACCACCTTTAATCAAGAGCGCCCTGAAGCCTAAACCGTAAACCTCCTTTAAGGTTTAGGTTCTTTTTGTACCCATAGGCTCCATGGTAGTTCCTTTGTGGGATTACCTTTTAGGATCCTGAATATAAAACCACAAAAAGGAACTACTATGGAGCCTCTAGGTAAGTAGAGTTGTAGAATTACTACAGGGGCCTTAGCAACTACCTATACAATTTTGGGGACTGCGCCCCCAAACCTATTCTAATTATTCAGGCCCCCTAAACCCTAAACCCTAAACCCTACATTAGGAGCCTCTTGGGCGGTTCGCGTCGCAGGCAACCGCTAGCACTTCATTCCGTGCCCATGGGCTCCATTGTAGTTCCGGCTTGGGATTACCTTTTCAGATCCTACTTGAAGTGGCAGGGGACTTAGTAAGTAGGGTTATAGTTAGGGTAACTCCATTTAGAGCACTTATAACTATACTTATAACCTACTTACTAAGTCCCCTGCCCCTTCAAGTAGGTATAAACCACAAAAAGGAACTACATTGGAGGTCATAGGTAGTTCCCAGAGGTCCGAGTTTTGGGTTGCGGGGTTTGGGGATGAGCATGAGGGGTTCGTACACTTGCAGCAGTTCAAAGCTTCAGGGGCGTGGCCTGGCGCCTGGCTGTCAAAAGGGTTGAATATGGGTGCCAACAGTTTATTCAACTGGGGTTTGGTTGTTACAAACTCTAATATAAAACCCTAAACCCCTAACCCCAAAACCCTAAACCCCAAACCCCTAAACCCTAGACCCCTGAACTGTCTAAACGCCCAAACCCTACACCCCTAAACCTGAGACCCCTAAACTTAAACTCTCAGCCCGTTGAATTACCCTAAACCCCTAAACCGTAGTAGGCTTATTGGCTAGGGTTGATTTAGGTTAGCTGGTCTAGGGATCCTTCGGGAAGCTAAGGGAGTACCAGGGAGAATTGGGGCTTGCAAGGTTCTAGAACCCCTCTGACCCCCTCGTACTTGCTGTGGACCATCCAGATGGTCTCAGCCAGCAAAGTGCTAGTAGACTCTAACTTCTGTCTTTGATGGCTGAGGGTAACCCTCGATCTTCGGCTGAGCTGGCATACAACCAGAGGTTAGGCGTCTTCTCCGAAATAATCGACGCTGCCGGTCGGAAGAACACGGCCGTGACGACATTTGTGCGTCACCACCCATCTGACCCGGCCTACACGTCTGAGGAGACCTCGGCTCACTGTAGAAGCTGCAATCGCCCAACTAACCGCAGGACCAAAGCAGGCATTCCTTCTGATCGTAGGTCGTGTCCTACTGACGTCTCTGACCTCTAAACAGGGATATTCCCAGAATTCCCATGGCCGATGCGAGAGCAGATCATTGCCTGGAAAGTGCCACTGAAGATTGGAACATTGTTGGAACGCGCCCAGCAGTTGTCCAACCCTGGAAACGCAAATGGCCGATGGGCCATTGCTAGGCATGTGGTATTGCCCCGTGGCATTGCTTGCAAGATGACAGGTATATTGGCTGCTTGCCAATTGAAGGAATATGATATTATAGAAGCCTGAATAGAGACATACGTTGCATCATATTAGCCAGAGGGGCCATGTATACTACCATTATGGGAACTGGGCCCCAAAGGACCATTCTTATCATGGTTTTGGGGACCTGATTCCATAATCGTAGAATCTATGGACCCTCTAGCTTAGTGACTTGAGTCCCTGGGACACGCTGCCATTAGGGTCTGACGTACCTTCATTCATACACGCCAATCTAGGTTGCTGTTAACTGGGCTTCGGGGTACTATACTTCAATACTTTTTTGGGACCTGTTACATAAGGGGACCCATTATGAAATAAAAGTCTATACTTTTTTCTCCCTGGTTACTTCAAAGCCCAGGAACTTAGATTAAGTGACCATAACAAGGAAGCCCTATGATTTTCTATTTACCCCCATTATGGTAACTTAAACTAAGCTCCTTAACGACAACCCAGCAACAGGGAGTCCTACACTTTAAGACAATAACACTAAGATTCAGCCCTGTAAGTCCAAGTTGACCGCAACACTTTTGAAGCCTTAAAGGACACACTTCAAACCTCTAGAAAGCCATGATGGATCCCCATTCGAGCTCTCGACGAAAGCCCACACCCTAAACCCTAAACTCTAAACCCTAAACCCCTAAACCCTAAACCCTTTATAAACCCTAAACCCTAAACCCACAAGCGAAGCCTCCGAAGCCCGCAGCCGTTCCCGAGCATTCGCAGAGGCTCTGAGCCCAAAAATCGCAGCCTCGTTCGCAAACGCCAAAGAGGCCGACACGATCCGATTCAGAACAGGGGCTTCTGTGCTTGGAGGAGGATCATGGGACCGAAGAAGGAAGGTTGCGCGTACCTTAATGAGAATTACTAGCAATTACAACTATAGCCACCTTGTCTATAACCCTGATTACTAAGTTCCATGATCCTCCGAGTACAGTGGTTTTAGGTCCACAGTCTGATTTTGCAAGGCTTTGCATTGGCCTCGCGATCGTGGTTCGGGGCTGAGGGTAAGGATTCGGTTTAGGGTTTGGGGTAGAGGGTTCAGGGTTTCTGGTTCAGAGGGATTCAGAGGGTTTAGGGTTCAGGGTGCTTCCGAGGGTTTTGCAAGTTCTGTATACGGGTGGAGGATTCGTTCAATAAGGATGTAAAGGCTTCGCAAAGGATTGAAAGCGAGTGACAGGAACGTCGTTCGGGGCTCCTCTTCTGAACCATGACAACCGGACAGTTGAAAATTCTCCTGCGGTACTTCAGAGCCCTGCACCTGTGAAGTTTCGCAGTGTCGGGCTGATGATGAAGCGTTTAAGGAGTTTGTGGCGTCTCACAGGTTTGCATGTACCTTAAGCTGCCATAGCCAGTACAAACCTTCATCTATATGGAACTTATATGACCTACAAAGAGTAGGCTTTGGTAGGTTATGGCATTGGCTTTTCGATCGACTTAAAGCGATCAGGTGACATCGTTTCGCTTGTAAGCAGGCTCCTGACTCAGACATCCTCATCTAAGGCGCAACCTACCTACCATCTAAGTATCCGCACCCTAAACCCTCAACACTAAACCCTCAGCTCCAAACCCTAAACAAACCCCTTAAACCTTACACCCGAACCCTGCACTGGGCCCTACACCCTAAACCCTCCGAGAGCTTGGGAAGTTGGGCTGTAAGTATTCAAGGCTGCTGACTAGGGTTTTTGAGCCAGAGGCCTCCCGGTTCGAAATACCTCAACCTATCAAAACCTACTTTGTTGCAGGGTCCCTAAAAATTCCTTATTGGGGTCTATAATAAGAACCTGCAACAAAGTAGGTTTTGGTAGGTGAAGGTATAGCCCATACATCACCATGCTACAAGATACCCATCCCGTCCCCCCCGAAGTTTAAACACTTCGCGTCGTCCGCCCTCGGCCCGGTCAAAAACGGCCAGTGGCAGAAAAAGTGACGGAAATATAGGCTTCCGGGATGAGAGTGTCAGAGTATAGGAAAATAGAGTTTGGGGCCTTAAGATTAGGGTTTAGGAGGTTTAGGGGTTTAGGGTTTAGGGTTTAAGGGTTGGTGTGAGGACCCGACTCCCCAAGCCCTATACCCGTAGACTATGAATCCCTATGTGGTACTTGAACCTTAAACCCTAAGCCCTTTTAAACCCTAAACCCAACCTTAACCCGGAATAACCTACCTTTTTAAGGACTTATATAAGGAAATCATAATAAGGAACCCTAAAAAGGTAGGTTATTTGGGGTTAAGGAAAACCCTGCTCGGGCCTCAAGCCCTGAGCCGCTTTAGGGCTTTAGGATTCATCTCGTCCTTAAGGCACGCCGCCCGAGCCAGGCCGTAATGCCCCACGTGGAATCCGCGCAGACAGTGGCAGAAGAGGCGGGGTCATGACCCTAAGGCTCCTTCAACTATAGTCTCCTTAGGAATTATTTTTTATTTTTGTTCATATAAAGCCCAAGAGAATATTATATATGTCCTGACGAGTGTAAATCCATGTGCACAGCAGAGTGAGGAGCCCGCACATCCCGCTGTAAAGTCTTCTCTCAAGTTCCCACCTAGATGCGTCCCTACCTTTGCTTAGCCATA
>BGNK01005898.1:2189-4689 GCA_003297005.1 Symbiodinium sp. clade A Y106
GTTTGGGGTCCGCGGGGGGTGGCCTCCCCAGTGCCGATTATCTTGCTTCGTTTGATCAATTGCATAGCTGCACAGCCTTGTTGCTGTCGTTGTCTCTAATCCTGCAGCAGCTCAGGCTGACATGTTGGCTGCGAAAACAAGAGAGAAACTGTGAAAGATTGTGATCGTCACAGCAACACCTGCTAGCAACCATTTTTTGCGAAAACCTGCGTTCAGAAAGGGTGAAAAGCGGGACCAAANCTGTGAAAGATTGTGATCGTCACAGCAACACCTGCTAGCAACCATTTTTTGCGAAAACCTGCGTTCAGAAAGGGTGAAAAGCGGGACCAAAAATGGGCCCGGAATCCGGGCCCGTTTCTCTCCAGTTTCTGGAGCCTTCTAGTATTGGCACAATTACCGAAGGCTCAGAAAACGGGCCCATTTTTGGGCCCGCATTTCGGTGCCGGAAAACCACTCTTGAGCTCGTTCTTGGAGTTGCAAAANCTAGATGCAGCTGGATAAGTGAAGCACCCAGTTACTGCTTGTCTTGAACACACATTCGCTTTCAACAGTCAAGTTGAAACCTGCTGCATATAGTCGTACCAAGTGCAGTTGCAACTGTAGCTGCAGCGTGCCTACACTAGTCCGATTCCCAGCACCTCCACACAGCCTTGTTACAGGCAACACGTCTCTTTCAATTCCAGGCCATGCAGAAATTCTGCACAATTATTTGGGTTTCAGGATAAAATTCGAGCAGAAAAAAATATGCGCCCGTTTGCGGGAATATGCGCGCGTTTTGCGGGAATGCGCCCGTTTTGCGGGTACTCCGGGGCCCCGGGAACTGCGAAAACCAGAAAAGTGAACAAAAAAAACCGTTTCTGCTCAGGACTGCCGGCTCCGGCTATTTAATCACAAACAGCACGNAAGTGAACAAAAAAAACCGTTTCTGCTCAGGACTGCCGGCTCCGGCTATTTAATCACAAACAGCACGCCAGTCTCAGAACAGAGGAGGAGGGTGTTGTGGGTTCGCAACCTGGGATTCTGCTGTTAATAGGGCTTCAGAGTTGTGGCCAGCTGGCCTGCGAGGGCTTTTATCCTGTGTTACAACCGATCCCAAGTCCAAGGCAGTGCGGCTGCGGTCTGAGAGGGGTGGGGTCACGGCTNGGCTTCAGAGTTGTGGCCAGCTGGCCTGCGAGGGCTTTTATCCTGTGTTACAACCGATCCCAAGTCCAAGGCAGTGCGGCTGCGGTCTGAGAGGGGTGGGGTCACGGCTCCAAGAGAGGCCACCAGTGGCCAGATATGAAGGTGAAGCATGATATACGGCGTCGAAATAAGCCAACTGCTGCAAATACCCGATTTGTGCAGAACAGAAAGCGCACGATATGTCAAGAAAGCGCGCGATTTACCAGAAAACTGTTCAAAAAACGGCCTGCTGATCCCAAATCCCAGAAAAGTGTATCAACCAGCCCTCGAGCACAAATTTGTGTTACAAACGATGGTCCAGGNCAAGAAAGCGCGCGATTTACCAGAAAACTGTTCAAAAAACGGCCTGCTGATCCCAAATCCCAGAAAAGTGTATCAACCAGCCCTCGAGCACAAATTTGTGTTACAAACGATGGTCCAGGCACTTATTTCTACCCATGAACCTCCAAGTAGGTGTTTTCGCATCCCCAGAGAGCCCGGTACCACTCAATCAAGGAACAGTCCTTGACCAATACAGGGCTTATTATTGCTTATGAATGAGGGAATTTTCGTTAATGTAAGGGATGTTGGGCTTGCTGGATACCTAAGCAGCATACGAAGCCCCAGATAGGTTATGCTTTAGCTGCAGTTCCAGGGAGTACAGACAAGGTTTAATACATATAGGATCCCGTCCACAAGGTATGTCTCCGCATACTTCATACCGTTTTGGGTTTCCGTTGCCAGTACTAAGCAAGAGCAAACCGCAAAGGTGGAAAGATCAACAGTGCTCTTGTTCGATGAGGCTTCATTGTACTGGAGTTAGGTCGCGAAGGAGTACACTTATTGCCTGTTTCGAGTTGGTGTCTCAAAAACAGACTGGATACTAGCGGAGAGTATACCTCTGCGGTTCACGAGATACTGAAGAACCTAGGAGGTTGTGAGTACTGGACTTGTGTTTTTTTGTTGGAGCTGGGTCCTGTGTAGGTACCATTAAAACATTATGGTTTTGTGCTCCTGGCAACGGCGGAGGAGGAGCAGAAGAAGAAGAAGCTTCGATGCCCGGAGTGCGGTGGTGTCTTCAGCACCGTACAATCCTTGATCCCCCACCGGGCAGCAAGCGGTGCCACGAGCTGCGACGACAGTAACATCAACAGCAGGCCGCACGTCAATGTCCGAGCATGCGACTCTCGGCGCCATGGCTGTTGGTTGTTCTCTCTGCTGAGCTCTGTGCCGTCCTTCCATGCAGAGTCAAGCTGTGGAATGTCAAAGGCAAGGGCTTTGGCAGCATCGAAGAGAGCGAGCTTGGGGCCAACGTCGCCATGGTTTCTAGCTCTTCGGC
>BGNK01005898.1:7189-26801 GCA_003297005.1 Symbiodinium sp. clade A Y106
TCGTTATGAAGTAGAGGCGGTGTAGGGCTTCAGGGATTATAGGGTTTCGGATTTGGGGTTTCATGGAAGTTTTAGGTACTATAAGGTTTAGGGTTCCCCAGCAATTATCGGATGTAGGGTTGAGTCTTGAGAGTGTTGGGGATTATAGGGTTTAGAGTTTTAGGGATTGTGGGGGTTTAGGGAGTCTAGGGTTTAGGGTGAAGGGCACTGGGGACTATGGGCGGGGATTCTAGGGTTTAGGGTCTGGGGATTGTAGGGTTTTAGGGATTATAGGGTTTCTGGTTGGATGCAAAGTTTAGGGTATAAGGTTTAGGCTTAGGTCTTACGGTCCAGGGTTTAGAAGCGTTGCCATGCAAGTTTCACCAGCACGTTTGAGGATCAGCTGCCACCCCTACTCTTAAACGGTCATTTGGTCCGTAAGGTAGGTTGCGGCTTCAGGGTTCAGGTTCAGGATGTTTCACTGTACGTGGACTGCGAGATCCACCTCTCTTCGGCCAGTACCAACTGGATACTTGGGTTATGAAGCCTAGTTTAGGTTATCATCTTTCGCAGTGGGGTAGATACTATAACCTTTGACCTGTCAGCGAGTATGATAAAGCTTGTTTGCAACCTTAGCCCCAACATGGTGTTTAGCTTGGGATTAAAGATCCTTGTCAGGATCCTTACATATGGCACGCCGGATTCTCAGAGCCCCCTTGACTAAGTGAGTCAGGGGCTTTCGAACAGAGAGGCCAGGCGAGTTTTCCAGAGCAGAGCAAGTATGGAGGCCGTAAATTACACACCCGACACCTCTATAGCAGTACCGCGGTAACCCTTATCCGAGAAGCAGAGTTGGTAACCCCTACTTCATTCTGGTAACCCTTATTGACAACCTCTATAGGATCCCTGAAAAGCAGAGTTTTCAGTTTGGCGATGGAGCTTCCAGATCCACACGCGGCGTTGGCAGATCGCCCGTCGCGTCGCCTTTTAAGTCAATATTGGGGTCGAACTAATTCGTGCCGGTATTCGGTTTAGTCGGTGCCCGGAATCATCAGCAGTGATATGCCCTTCAACTTCCGTGAATAAGTATACTACAATGTCACCCCCAAGCCCTTTAATTCGCCCAAACCCCGAGACGAACCGCACCCTTCACCAAGTCTTAGTGAGCCAGTCCATTGTAGTATGTGACAGTACATCATTAACGTAAACATGTATAGCTTCACTTTCAGTCCCGCAATTACTGTTCCGTTATATACTTTGCTACGTTTTCGTTTCTTGGCTCCTATCATGCATAACAAACCTAGCCCAACATAGTAAGCTGAGCCCTCCGACGCAAAATGTGTGCCACAGCATTTCGGCAACCATTCTCGTACTTTCGAACACTAATCCCTACCTTAATGCCAAATAGATTCTAAAGAAACATAAAAGAAGGACAGTCTAAAAAGGAATCGTAATATGGTACCGTTTCACGAGGGTTCAAGTAAACCACGAACTCAGCGAGGCCTCCTTCCCAAATCCAATCTCAACCCTAACACTCCCAAGCCCTAAAAGAAACTCCAAGAAGACCTATAGACCCTAAACCCTGGACCCGATAAGCCCCTAAGCGATCCACCCATCCGAAACCTTGGCCGGGCTCCGCTTTTGGGATCTGCAGCCTCCCGGCATTGCCCAAGGTGGCCCAAATCAGGGATTCAAGGCTTATAAGGCTCTCAGGGTTTAGGGTGTGCTGTAGCGGCAACAGACCCGAGCAACAAAACTCGAGGTGCACCAAGTTGACTCCAGAGAACGACAGAACCCGGTAACTCTAAACCTGCCAATCTGATTTGTCATGGTATCCAGTTGTCGTCCTTTTTGTAGTTGTACTCCAATTCTCCCCGACAAATTCGAATGCTAGAGGCCTCTATAATAAATACCGAGGCGAGGGGTGGCTTCTTCGAGTACAAGGGTGCAAGCATCAGCACACTCCAGGCCCTAAGCCCCACTAAAAACGCTCGACGCGCTAAATACTAGAAGACAAAAATGCACGTAAAGCTTTTTCTACATGGAACAATCGAATATCATTATATCACGTTGCACAGCTCTATCCTTAACACGTATACGAAGTTATGAAATGCAGCCAAAGCATCTGAACACCATACTTATGCCTTACATAAGGACAACTCGCCCGACGCAGGACGGACAGCCTCTTGCCCGCTGTCGCTGAGCTCATGGCTTCCGCGCCGTCTCTCGTTTGACATAACGGGCTATCAGGGTTTCGGAGCCTCATTCGCGGGCAGTGATTAGCAGACTTTCAGGTCGACTAGGCAGCAATAAAAGAAACACGATTTCATATGTGTATGCATATATATATGCATATACAGATGTACATACATACATACATATATAGTTACACATACGTATATGTATGGGTAGGTGCATGCGTATATACATATCAACTTCTACATTCGGATCATTCGGGGGGGGGGGGGGGGGGGGGGGGNCTTCCTTGAGATTTGCTTGCGGAGTTTTGAAATGTCGTCTGGTTCTACAAAGGCTGTAGTGTCTAGGAACTGGTCTGATGCATTTAGTATCAGAGGTCGGGGTTCGGGGGGCGGGGGAGGGTTATAGTGATAGCCATGATAGTGACTGTAAAAATTCCAGTGACAATCCCAACGGCATCAGTACCGGATAATTTTAACAATGCTCGCAGAAACAAGAACAATGCCATTCCCGCGTAGTCTACATATAATTCTCGTCTGATGTGCACCAAAAAACCTTACCCCAAGTGCAAGTGGCACTGATATATCCCTAGTGGGGTTCAGGGTTCAATGTTGGGATTCAGGGTTTGATTCGGGCCCAATGTTCAGGATTGAAATTTTGGGACTCAGGTTTCGGTTTGCTAGGTCTTCATAGTCTTCGGCAAACTCTAGACCCTAAGCCGTATTCGAAGCCCAGATCGTCCAACATCATTTGTTTTTATTGCTTAATTGCTGGAAATATGTATCTGCATATATAACTATATATAACTATATATATAATTAAAACTAGATATGCATACAAACATCTCGCTCTCTCTCTCTCTCACTCTCTCTTACACTATAGTCGAATCCCTACTATGACGTAAGGAGTATTCCTTAACTGGGCTATTTTGAAGATCTGACCCTGCAGCCCGTGGATTGCCTTTGACGGTGGAAGGAAATTGTTTTTGTCCCGAGAGTCATTGCCCAGGCGCTGTACATATCTGCGTGCTATGCATGACCGCCGTAAGCCCTGCCAGAGCCGCCGAGCCTTATGAACTTGCCAAGACTGGGAGATCCCGTGCTAGGGTTCGAGATTCAACATTCAGGCTCACGACGGTCCATGCAGCTGCATGACTCTGTAGCCAGAGAGTGCCATGCAGCAAGAGAGGTGTCGAATCATTTGTACTACAATGTGCCCCGGCATGCTATTCTTCTGTATTTCACCCCTACAGCCCAAATCCCTAATCCCGAATCCTAGATCGTGTGGTGGCACTCTCCTTCCTTGGATGGGAAGCTTGCAGGATTTTAGGGCTTAGGGGAGTGGATAAACGTTTCAGAAAATGTTTCGTTTATGAAGGGATTTAGAGGTTTAGGTCGGACATACACTATACGGTTTTGTTAGTTCTGCAGGTTGTATGAGAGCTTGTTCACAACGGTGCCAAGAGCTTCAGGAGAGTTCTATGAAGGTTCTTGAATTCAGGGTTCGGGAGTTTACGGCTCAGGAAGAAAATATCGCCTTGCAGGGTTTAGGGTTTAGGGGTTTAGGGTTTAGGGTCATGATTATCGTCTAACATGCGCAGGCGCACGGCTTCGGCTTAGCTTGCCACTTTGCCGTGGGCATAAACCTCCAGACATTCAAACCCTAGCTTGTAAAAACTTGACTAGGTTCTGGACCATGAGCTTTAAACTTTAAACCCGATTTCCACCCTCAGCTCTAAGCCATAATAAACCCGGCCTGGTACCAGTTTTGCAAGCTTCACGCGTCCCAATCAGGTGAGGGCGGGGCTGAGTTGTTGCGCCCCCTCTGGACTCGCTTACGTGAAGAACTTCAATTCGCGAATACCCAACCATTTTGTTCAAAATGATCTCAAACACTATCCCTGGTTCCTGACAACAAGCGCACTATCATATCATCCAAAACCCAAGTAGGTTCTAGACGTTTTAGTAGGGTTGTTACACGGGTTAACGGTTCAGGAGGCTTAGTAAGCAGGGTTATACGCACCTGAATCGGCTGTTGGATGATACTTAGCAAGAATTATATACTTGGTAAATGAGTACATTACGGTTCACATTTAGGTTACGCTACGATCGTCCTGAGCTTCGCATGTTTGAACCAGCGAACTCAGTTCAGTATACTATATACCCGAAGTTAGGAATGGGTTCGTTTAGCAGCGGCGACAGCTTTTCTAGACGTTAACGGCATGTGCAGGTTGTACACTGAATTTTTTCATCGACATGCAGCCCGTACATTGCTGTAGGATATGAGGATTTGAAAAGTGCTGCTTGTAGGTTTGACAAGGCCCTCAGAAGGCTGTTTAAGCTGGTATTGTGTTTGCATGGCGAACATAAAAAGAAATACGAACATACATATGTAAATATGAAAGTAAATCTAGAGAAGCAAATACATGCTTACGTGAATATAGGTATGAACATAGGTATATACATGTTTAAGCGATTGTATACATAAGCAGTAACTGTACAACACACCGTAAGCAGTAACTGTACAACAGAAGGCTGGAGGTATCCTCAAGCGTGAATCCAGAATCCAGATCCGAAGCCGAGATCCTAAACTCTGATCCCCACCAGACACTTCGTTGTGGGACCCATGGGGGGTATCGCTCTGACTTGCCTGTCCAGCTTGGCAAGAAGTTTGACGCCCTAGTTTCGTCAAAAGGGGTCGGCTTCAGGGTGTGATGTCAGGTGCCGGATGTAGGGTTGGAGCAGATGTTGTGAATGCTGTGGAGTGTGTAGGGTTTAGGGATTTGGGGTTTTGGGTTTTGGGTTTAGGGTGTGGAGTGTGTAGGGTTAGGGATGAAAGCGTGTTCAGCGCTCGTTGTTTAAATTATGGGTTTCGGAGGCCAGGCTTAGTGTTCAGGATGGGGGTCAGGGCTCGTTGGGTTGGTTCCTTGTTGCACTCCCGGTTTGCGTATCTACAGACATCGAGATATCTTGGTTTAGGTCCTGTCTCCTTCTTTGAGTTTCGTTTTATCGTCAGTGTATGTCCCTTCATATATCGTGGGCAATTCATGAAAGTTGATTGGGTTCTTCTACATGTTTGTTCTTTCTCAGCTTGGGGATTTCATGTCAAGATCGAAGCATAGAATCAAAGGAATCTTTGCCGAAGGTTATATTCGCGAAGCAATTTATTTGCGCAGCGTCGTCCCTGTATAATTTTAACTTATAGGTCGAGAAATGCTTGTTCAGCCCCCAAAACCCTGAGCCCTAAGCACTGGCCTAAACCCAAAACCCGAATTAAGCTCTAAACCCTTAAAGGAAGGACGCCTTCCAACAACGTGTGTGTCTGTGTGGTTCGCTTCTGGCTTGATTTGAGCACAGACTAGTAGGAGTCACCCCCCAAAAAAGACCAACCTCCAACCGCACAGCCCGAAACCCTGACACTAGATACAGCCGAAGCCCTAAACCATGATGACGCGAGCCATACTAGAGTTAAACCCTAACCCCATAGACACCCGAGACCCTTACAGAACAAATATGAACAACTAACCACCAGCACCATTACAAAAAGCAAACATTTAGCACTCAGACCTGAAAGCAAGAGCCACAAAAGCCCTTATGCTATCAACCCTAACCCAAAAACCCTAACACAATGTATAACCCTGAAGTCTTAAGCCCTTGCTATACTTGAAGGGGCAGGGGACTTTGTAAGTAGGTTATATGTGGAGTTATAAGTGCCCTAAATGGACTTTCTAATTATAACCCTACTTATAACCAACTTACTAAGTCCCCTGCCCCTTCAAGTAGTATCCCCTAAACCCTGAACCACTCCGGAGCCTCCCGGGCGTCTGCCCCGACATGCGCTTTTGCCCGGGTGCCAGATGCGTAGCCGAGGCAAAGGGATGGCTGGGCGGGTGTAGGACCAATGCTACTTAGGAGGTTCCTTATTATAGTTCTCGTATATATAATTAACCCAAACCACCATTAAGGCCCCTACCTTAGGGATTCTCGGGGTTGTTGAGGGTTTAGGGCCTTCCATTGGGCTTTACATGGTCTTATGGTTTTTCTACGGTTTGATGGTTTTTTTGTGGGTCCAATGATTTTTTCTAAGGATCCATGGGATGTTACTTAGTTTTCAGGGCCTTTGGTGTTTCAGGGGTTCGGTTTCTTGGCTTGAGGGTCCTGTAAGCGATTTCTAGGTTCAGGGCGATTGGGTGGTTTAGGGCTTGCGATCAGGATGTAGGGCGTAGAGTTTTACAAGTTGCACACAGGTGTTTGTGAGTTTCTGTGCTGTCAGAGCTTTGGAAGGTTGAGGGATCATGGGTGTTGGGGTTCGATGGTTTGCGGCTTTGGCGGGAGTGGGGGCATATTCGGTTTGGGCCTACTTTGTGGCTTGGGTTCAAGTAATGTTGTATAACATCCCCGGCACCTTCAAAAGGATTCTGTAGGCATCCCAATTACTCTCACAACTTCCAGTCTACCTGCATTACAGAATACTCCTTAAACCATGTAAGGCTCCTCCCATAGATGAAATGCCTTCCTTGATCAAGGGGTATTGGAAGATCTTGTATATGAAGACCCTGAGAGCTTCCCAGAAAAGCAACCGTACCCCAAAGCCTGAGGCTCCATGCTGTGTGTTCGCTTTGGCCTGAAAGTACTTATATAGGAACCCCATTGAAGGCCTAAGTATATACTAGATAGGTAGATGGAGCCTTATGCGAAGCTCTTTCCACATGTTGACGTTGGCCTGTGTTGGCAATGAAACGCTGGCTTACAGCACTGGCTCGGGAATGTCCGCAATCGCTCTTTGGTGGTGAAACTTCAACTCAAGTGGCTGTTGCTGAGGACATATTTGGCACGTTTGGCGCAAATTTCGCCACTGTGCACCGTGCCATCCGATATTCCTGGCCAAGGATTCTGACGCTGAAGGCAGAGGAGCTCGTACGATTACCTTCATTGTTCAGAGCTGGCAGCCCGTTGTATCCCATCTGGGGTTGGGAATGACAAACGTGTCCGGGACACTGGCTTGCAAGCAGGTGCATGCCTGCAGTTCAGGGTTGCCATGGCATGCCAGGTACAATCTGCATGGCAGGGCAATGTGTTTGTATATAGCGAAAACGTGTGATCGTACTTTGATTCGAGAGGGTTCAGGGTTTCAGATCAGGGCAGGAGGTTTTGGGGTTTCGGGGTTTAGGCATTTAGGGGTTTAGGGTTGTGAGTTTGCCGCTTTTTGGTTGTACCTTTTCGTTTTCGAAATCCTTCAGCCGCCCCAGCAGGAACGACCACGCTCGGCGGGGAGAGGCCACGTCCAAACCTTGGGTTGCTGCAAAGGGTCCTATGTGCCTATATGGGGCATGCTTACTCCCGTATTATGGTGGTTTGTGCTGTAGCAACTCACTTTCTACTTTATAGGTACTTAGGCCCCTTGGGGTGCTGCAGTGGGATGCTATGAAGGTCCAGTCAACAGCGAGTGCTTAGGGCTTGGGGTTTGGGGTTTAGGCTGCAAGGTTTAGGGCTTCGGGCTCCGTGTACTGCCTTATACCCAAACTGCAGCTCTTCATGGCCTGTTATGGTTCCTTTAAGGGTTCTACTATACGAAGTGTTAATCTACATGTATGGGACTTGGCTGGGACCCTAGGACCTTACAGTACCTGTTTGCGAAAATAGGGGACCCTAATATAGTACCCAAAATAGCAGGATCCTTATTATAAGGACCCCAAAATAAGGATCCCTAATTCTCGGAAACTCCCATTTAGGGCCATTCCTTCTAGCATTGGACCTGAGCCCCGTTATTCCAGCTTGTGATTCCTTGGTTTGGTTGAAGCTCAGTAGCCGAATGAATACACTTTACACTTTTTGGTTTACACTTTTTGGGATAATGTTCTCCCCCCTAGAACTCAAAGTTGACACTTTTTTAACTTTGGCGGATGAACCCAGCAACTTCGGAAGGGTTTCCGGGTGCACCGGCTTTGGGGTTCACCCTTAAGCGCTGGCCATGCCGCTCGGAAGCGTTCGAGACTCTCTCTTCCCGCCTTCCCTAAGGGCCAAATTCCTCGACGCAAGAACATAGGCTGCCGAAGCCTGCCAACTGGTATGGGCGAGGCTCCGAACCAGGAGCTCGTCCTGGTGGATGCCAACTGTTGGCGCCCATGTGGCGACAACGTGTGCTCCACTTTCCGAACAAAAAGAGGGCCGCCGGCCTTTGGGCCACCTTCACTGCGTTTGTTCCTGACCTAGTCAAGCCCTTGCAGCAGTGGTCCAGGCCCACTCGTCGGACCTCACGGGCCTAACGAAAGCCCTCTTCCAAATGATGGGCAACAAGCTTCAGTCCGATGTGGACGACTGCTGTGAAGCTCTTGTGAGCTTCCAAGTACTCGGACTGACGCCAGAGGGGCATCTTGCCCAATACACCTTGGCAGGCTCCTCCAAGCACAGCTTGACTCCCGGTCACTCAATATAGAAGGTTCTTAGTACTTCTTTCGGCCCCCAAAGTATACCTTAACCCGGAGTAACCTACCTTTTTAAGCACTTAAATAAGGAAATCATTTTAGGGAACCCTAAAAAGGTAGGTTATTCAGGGTTAAGGTATGTTACTTGGACCCTTTTTGGGGACGCCAGGAAACCCTGAACCCCGAAGGCTCAAAATGGCCCAAAAGCCTTTCATAATATGGTCTTTAGGCCTAAAAGCCTTAAAACATGAGTCCTTAGAGCCTGAGGATAAGGTTCGTACAAGGGTTGGTTCCTAAAATATGAGTACCCTAACCCCTAAACCCCAACCCCTAAACCCCTAAACCCTGAACCCTTAACCCCTAAATCCCAACCCCTAAACCCCTAAACCCTAAACCCTGAACCCCTAAACTCCAACCCCTAAACCCCTAAACCCTTAAACCCTTAGACTCCTTAGACCCTAAACCCTAAACCCTTACGGCAAGTCATCACGCCAGGATTCTGAAGTACTCCTATAGATCGCTTTTAGTAGCCCTTATAGACCCCTTTAAAGGAACCCTATTCGCCCTTATAGACCCCTTTACAGGAACCTTATTCTAATTATTAGTATGGTATTAAGCCATTACGCAAACCCTTAGACCAGACTCCTTAGACTCCTTATACTCCTTAGACCCTAAACCCTAAACCCTTAGGGTAAGCCGCTACGCCAGGCTTCTCCAGGAGCCCCAGGCGCTGTTGCGGGACCGCCGCAGAACACCCGAGGATCCGCTGGCCCGGCCCTCGAACTTCGGGGCTCCCCAAGAGGGTTTAGGGTTTAGGGGTTTACTTAGGGGTTTAAGGTTTAGGGTTTAGGGCCTCGAAATTCAGGGGATCCTTAAGGGGGTTCCTTGAAAGGGTACTTTGAAAGGGCCTTTGAATATGTGTATATATATATATATATATCCATATGTATGTATGTATGTATGTATGTATGTACATATTATATACATATATATATTATATTGTTTCTGTCGGTGTGCAATGTGTAGCACTGTTGCTACTTTTTTTTTGTAGTCCGTTTTGTGGATTCGGATTTAGGGGTTCGCACTCCATGCTGGGCTTAGCAGCTTCATGTCGTTTAGGAGTTTAGTCTGTTTGGACTCAAGGTTGTTAGGGTGCTTAGGGTTGCGGGTGGCGGGCGTGGGTTTGCTCTGTAATGTTGGAGCCTGATTAAGAAACCCTGGGCCTAAACCCCCCAAAATAGTAGGATTCATATAAGGAACCCTAATGAAGGCCCAAGGTTTCTTAATCAGGTTCCTACATGATTATAGTACCCTTACAGATCCCTTAGAGTATCCCGTTTAGTAACCCGTTAAAGGAACCCTAAAAAAGGCCCAAGGCTTCCCCTATAGATCCCTTTATAGTAACCCTTATAGTAACCCTTTAAAAGAACCCTAAAGAAGGCCCAAGGTTTCTTAATCAGGTTCCTACATTACGATTCGGGGCAATAGGGTTCGAGGTTCCAGCAAGGAGATGCTGGGCACCCTCAGGAAGCACCAGACCCCAAAATGAAAATTTCCGAAAATTAGGGGTACCTTTTTTGGGGGTCCTTATAATAAGAATCCTACACTTTAGCGTGCTAAATAAAGGTCCCCTATTTTCGGAAACCCGCAAATTGCTTACATGAAGTAATGATAGCGTTTGGGTTTCAGATGGTTTCAGTGAGTGCAGAAAGCGGCTCCCGAGGGATATTTGCAAGTGTATGCGTGGGTTGGATTCTGGGGATGCTGCGGACAGAAAACCCTACCTCGTGCTGTATAGAGTGTGTGGGTGTGGGTGTGCTTCTTGGCTGACTTGCCTCAATCGAACGCCGTGGTAGAAGAGGATGAGCACCCTAAACCCTAAACCCCTAAACCCTTAAACCCCTAAACCCTAAATTCTAAGCCGGTACTTCCCCTTTCGGAGTTGGCTTGAAGGCCACCTGTTAGATTAAAGCTTGTGTTGGAGGTCTCCACGTGCGCAGTCTGAATCCGAACCTCTTCAACCCTAGAAGTGATGTTTAGGGTCTTGAGGTTTTGCCCCAGAAGGAGCTCCCCTTATAGACCGTATACTAGGTTTCGGAATCGCTGTTGCGAAGCCCTAGGTTTAGGGCCCGAAACCCTAAGCCCGAAGCCCTATAAGCTATACCGATAGTGTTCCTTTTTTTGGTTAATCCAAATCCGTATTATAGGATCCTAACCATAAAATTGGTTAACCAAAAAGTCGAACTACAATGGAGACTATAGGTGAGCCCCAAAGCTGAAGCCCAAGGCCGCATTTTTGTTCTTCACCGGAAAAAGCCCTACATCTCAGATCCAAGCCCTCGAAACCCGAAGCCTCAGGAGCCCCTAGACATAACCCTTATAGGAACCTTACCCAAAGGCTCCAAGGACTGAATTTGTTGTAATGGTTTTTGCCAAAAACACCATGATATATGAGGATTTTGTGCTATGTTGAGCCTTGGGGATATAGTCATCCAAACAGGAACCCTTACAGTACCCCATAAAGGAGCCCGCAAATCCCCAAAAAAGAACCCTTATAGGGCCCGAAAATCCTCAGACCCTGCATAGTTTGAAGACGAAGCTCGCGAGGACCTGGATCGAGGGCCTGGAGAGGCTGGGCAGGGTTTTGGGGTTTCGGAAGTTTTGGGTTAAGGGATTAGGGTGTTGGGTTTCGGGTTTGGGGTTTAGGGTTTCGGGTTTCGAGAGTTTAGAGATTTACAAGTTTAGGGATTAGAAGGTTTAGGGTTTAAGTGTTTATTTATTTAGGTTCTTGGATGTTGAGGTTTCGGGAGTTTGTGTTTTTCCTGTTTTAGGGTTCAGGGCTCAGGGTTTAAGTCGTAGGGTCTGCTGCGTATGATGATTCGGGCTTGTTACTATAACACAACCTGCATAATCCGATGACCCTAGCCTAGACCTTAAACGCTAAACCCCAGGCTCTACACCATAATCCGAGTAATTATCTTGCGCTTGTGAGGTTCCTTGCAAAGCAAGACAGCCCAAAACACGTGCTGAAGCTTGATGACAGCAGTTAGAGCTTTGCCTAAAAAACCCAAACCACGGAACCCAAGAATCAACAAAATCAAAATCCAAACTAAAAATCCTGAAACCAACACCCTAAAGTTAAAGCCACCCACACCGCCAAAATCCGAAACAAGCCTGAATCCAACCCCAGAAGACACGAAGCCGATCCCCAAAACCTACTTTGTCAACCTGCTTAGCGTTCCGTTTTGTATCCCCTACAAACCCTCTAGTACCCTGTAAGGGAGTGTATGTGTGTATAACATTTACGGCCGTAAAGCGGATCCTATAGTAAACTTAGGCTCCATCCTCGGCTTCACAAATCCAAGCCCCAGAGAATGAGAAGCGAAGAGGCTGCAACCTCGTCAGCAGCCATATGCAAAGCATCCAACTGGCATTTGAGAAGCCTCAACTCTGACCCCTAAACCCCAAACCCCCCCATTTGACTCATCCCTTTCAGCAGGTAGACTTAATGTAGGCCGGGATTATCACACCAAAGCCCTAAGCCCTGAACCCTCAACCTTAAAACCTGATTCCTAGTCGGCAAGTGTCTCTGGCTTCGTGACCGTCCGCATGACCGATTGCATAAAACCATGCGAACACCTCAACTCTCCCTCGACGCCTGGACAGGCAGTTCTACTTGTAGAGCGAAGTCCGCAGCTCGTGCCACTCTCGGATCGGCTTTCGGGTTTAGGGTACTTAGGGCTTAGGGTTTCGGGGTGTTGCGTTCAGGGTTGAGGGCTTTAGGGTTTGGGCTGAGGCTTGGGGCTCAGAGTTGCTGGAGTGCTTAGTGGGCTCGGAATTGTCTGCCTGCTCAAGGGCTCACTCCCATTGGATATAGGCATCCTGAAAAACAGCGGATGCTGCCCCGTGCCGTTAGCTGCTAACCCCGAACGCACTTGGCGAACAGCGGCTTTGCCGTATGAGTTCGAAATTCAGCGAGACTCCATGTCTGGTCTTCTTAATGTCTCTGCTCCTGTGGAGTTGGGAGGACTTGGAGTTCTATCACCGCTTGGCTTACCATTGGCGTTCACGAACTTTCAGAAGAACCTTGCCGCCATGTACCTCCAGAAGTACGAAAACCTGGCTCACAGTTCGACAGGCAGGGGGTTGACCTCTCCAGTGAGAACCTGCGCACATCTCACCGTGCTGTGAGTGAGGCAGCTTCTTCTAGTGATCTTCGGGCGACGAGCTAAACCCTACACCATCAAGCCCTTTAAACCCCTAAACCCTAAACCCCTAAACCCTAAAAGCCCTGAACCCTAAACCAAACAGCCCTAAACCACTGAGCCTAAACCCCACACCCGTAGTTTTGGAGCCCACCAAAAGCGAGCTTCAGCCGATCTTCAAGAGCTTTTGAGGCCCGCCATCTCCTTGACTTGGCACCTAGAAGAGAGGAAATGGCGGATCCAGAAATATTAAGGGTTTAATCTATACTGACTCTATACCAGCCTTAGAACCACAACAAAAACAAAGCTTTAATATTCTAAAAGAGAGGAAATGTAGCATCCGGAAAGGTTTAGGGTTTTGTTTCGGCTTAGGGCTTAGAGTTGCAGAAGCACTTCGGGTGTTGGGGTCGATAGGGGCTCAGGGATATCGGCTCCAGGTTTGGAATGCTCCTGGGTTTGGGATTTAGGGTTTCGGGGTTTAGGGGGTTGATTCTTGCACTCTCTGCAAGCTTTGGAATCAGAATGCAGTTGTTTAGGATTCAGGAATCATGTGATATAGGGATCGGAATGTTCAATACGAGTATCCGCTTGTTGGTCCTTTTTCTGCTCATAGTTTACAATGTGCCTCGCAGCCCTATTCTAACTATTGAGGGGCCTATGTTGGGCGTTGAAATTGATGGCGTGCAGAGTAAAGCACTCCTATCTGCAAGAACGGTTGGTGGATACCGGTAAGGCTTAGAGTTGCAAATGGGCCATATAGACTAAGAGTTGTGGGGGTGGGGGGTCGCGGCCAGACAGCCGACGGCCGAAGTGCACGAGCACATAGAACACTGAAGACCGAGTCTAGCAACATTCCTGTCAGCATGAACATCGCCATCATCTGCATCACCATGAGCAGCAACATCAGGATCATCTGCATTGTCATCCTTATCCTCATCCTCATTTTAATCGTCATCACTGTCATCACATCCTTCGTCATGGCGTCTGTGGGCCTACTGTCCTGTGCCCTGGGTCCTGCATACGAGATATGAAACATCTAGGGCCTCCATAGCTATCTACAGCAATATGGCCCAGTCTAAGTCTCACTGTGTGCATTTATTTGGATGATTGGGTTCGCCTTAAGGCACGAGCGGAGGAGGAGGATTGGAGCGACGATGCGACGTGGACAGAGAGGCAATTTCTTGGTTTAGGGCGTGAGGTTTAAGGTGCTAAGGCTGCTGCGGGTCATTGAGGGGTCATTGGTCCGGGTTTGAGCCTGAAGACTTTCTAATGCTTGGTTTACTAATTTTAGGTTCGATCCGGAGTAAAACTCACTCTAGAACTGAAGCGCCAAACCCGTACTAATTAGCTTGTGCCATATGGGGCTCCTGCACATAATTGCCCAAAACCCGATTCCAGGAATCAAGGCTGAAAAATAGGGTACCTTGTTGTGGGCCCTTATAATCAGGATCCCAACATTCAGGGTACTATATTAGGGTCCCCTATTTTCGGAAACTCCTATATTTGGATTCGTGGGCTGCGTGCTCCGGGAGGACCAGCGGTTCGCGGAAGTTTGGTGCTGTTTGAGGGTTTAGGGTTTAGCTGACCTCGTAGCTTAGGGTACTATAAGTGAGGGGTTCCTTCAAGGGATCTATAGGTGCTCTATAACTACAGGGCTCCTAGTAGCTGAGTAGGTACTCTTCAACCTGTTTGGGTTTCAAACAAGCCTACCATAATTGAAAAAAGTTAGCCTTTTGTGGGCTCGGGTGCACAGCCTCTAAGTTTAGTTTCTCTAAGGCCTCCTTAAAGTCTGATGCCTCTGGCGTTTAGGGCTGAGGGGTTTTGCGTTGAGTGTTTAGGGCTTCGATCTGGGAGTTCAAATTTGAAGCGATGATGGAAGACATGTGTAAGACTGCCTAAACCCGAAACCCTATATAGATCCTCACTCCTAAACCCTACCTGAACTCTATCGAACCTACCATTTTGCGGGTTCCTGAATATTACTTCCCTTTCATGCTAATTGCAACATCCAGGTTACTTGGGGTAAAGGTAAACCCTAAACCCCGAAACCCCCAACCCTAAACCGTTAAGGTAAGCCCTAAACCCTAAACCGTTAAGGTAAACCCTACCTAGAGGCTCATACCCTACCCTCTTTTTTGGGATACCAGCTTTATGGTTAGGATCTGCTATCTTAAAAAGTAGGCGCCCTAAAAAAGGGGTAGGGTATGAGCCTCTAGGTAAAAGGCCCTAAACTCTAAAGGGTGCAGGACTCGCGTCTGGCGTGAGCTCGCTCTTCGCATCATTGCCATCGGTTGGGATGTGGGGGTTTCCGAAAATTGGGGGGTACCTTGTTTTGGGGTCCCCTATTTTCTTTAGGGTTTAGGGTTTAGGGACTTATAATTTAATAAGGATCCTACTATTTAGGGTACTGTATTCGGGTCCCCTATTTTCGGAAACTCCCACGTAGAGTTCAGGCCACTGACCATGTAGGGGACTTAGTGGGTTGTATTTGGGTCATAAGTCCTTTTTGGGGGTTACCTTAGTTATGATCCTACTTAAAACCTGACTTACCAAATCCCATGGGCCTTTAAGTAGGGCATAGATATGCGTGTTTTGCCGTCGCTTGCACAGGGAAAGATGATCCGGACATCAGCTGATACTTTACCGCCAACCCCAAACTAAACCCTTGAACACCCTATAGAACTCCTGTCGCACCTTTCCAGTACCTCTTAAGAACACTCGGGCAACTCGGGCCCCTGAACCGTAAAGCCCAATGACATCCCTAGGCTTCGCTGTGATAACTAGAGCATGACACATAACCCTGTCGAAGTGTCAAGGCCCTTAGTTCAGAATCGAAGCCCTTAGCATTCAAGGGCCGGTTTTTCAAAACCCCAAACCCTCAACCTTAAACCCCGAATCGTAACACCCAAAGCGCATCCCTATGCCCGAAACCGAAAACTTCAACTCTAAACTTCTCACAGGACCCCATGTTAGAAACTAGGCCTGATGCAACCCTAAAGCCGAAATCCCTGAACCCTCAACCCCTAAACCCTATAAACACCAAAACCCCTTAAACCCTCAACCCTCAGCGCTGACCACCTAAACCCTAAACCCTACCTAAGACCCCGAAAAACCCGTGTATTGCATACCAAATACCCAGTATTGAGGAATAAGGGGGGCTCTACAAACGGGCATTTGGGGCCCCTAACCCCTAAACCCCCAAACCCCTAAAGCCCTCAACCCCACGGCTGGCAGTGGATTCGATACGAATGTGAGGGTGTCAATAAGTATCAGAGTGACAACAGCGGTACAGCGGTCTTGCTCTCAAGCTCGACCATCCAGATTATCCTGCACGCTGGAATCCAAGGCAGTCTGCTATGTGGAGACTAGCTCTAGCAGTTCCGATTCTTCCTCGCGGTCACCAACTCCTACGGCACGAGAGCTGAAAAACAAATTCGAAGAGTTGCTGGGAAGTGTGGACTTGTCTGACTCCAGCGACAAGGACCAGCAGAATGATCACGGCAGAGGCTATGGCATGCGCAAAGCTCCGGTCCCGAGGTGCAGGAGCTCGTCCAGTATCAGTGAACGAGGAGCAGCAGCCCTTGGATCCACCTGACTGGTCTCCTGGGCTGAGAGCCCTCATCTTGTACTGAAGCCAGCTGGATCCAAGAATCTCGTGAATTTTGTCCAAGCATAGGGGACAGGACCGCACGCCCAAATGGCTTTCAACAGGTCATGAGCGGTCCGGCGCAGGGCTACTGCAGTGGAGGATTCACGTCAGCTGACTGCTGGTCAAGGCGAGGCGAAGGCAGGCGAGAAGGAGGGTTTTAGGGTTTTAGGGTTTAGGGTTTTAGGGTTTTGGGGTTTTAGGGTTTTAGGGTTTTGGGGTTTTAGGGATTAGGGTTTTAGGGTTTTAGGGTTTTGGGGTTTTAGGGTTTTGGGGTTTTGGGGTTTTAGGGTTTTGGGGTTTTAGGGTTTAGGGTTTAGGGTTTTAGGGTTTAGTTTAGGGGTTTAGGGTTTAGGGTTTAGGAGGCCACTCGGAAAGCTCCGAAGGCTGAGGCCCGCGAGCCGGCGGCCGGATGGTGAGAGGGAGACTGACGACGGCGGGAAGCCCAAGGACCCAGAGACTCCAATATCCCTTAATTAAGGAATATACTTTAAATTATATTAGAGATCCTACTATAATTTAAGGTAATTAAGGGATATTGGAGTCTCTGGGGAGGAGGGAGTGATGCTGGCACAGTCGCATCTATCTCCTGACTCCGAGCCCCCTCCTGTTTTCCCTGAAGACCTTCTGTAAGTACGTGAACCTCGGTCATAGTAACATGTTCTTAGCATGTTTTTGTTCGCCCGCGTTCGCACATGGACTCAAGGAGGGCCGAAGAAGAACCCCTAAACCCTAAGCCCCTAAACACGAAACCCCAAGCCCTGGCTCGGGATTTTTTTGGGTGTGCTTCTACCCAGACCCCCGGAGGATCCAATAAGTAGATCCCTTAAGGGGGTTCCTATAAAGTACCCTTTAGTAGCTAGGATCCCATGTTAGGGGATCTACTTTTTAGATCCTCCCGGGGCTCTGGGTACTCGGTTTTTTCCACAAAAAGCCTCGTGGAAGGTTTGGCCGAGCCCAGAGCACAGCGAGGCCCTGGAAGGCCCGCGCCGTTTAAGGGATCCTTTAAGGGTTCCTTTGAGGGTTCTATAGGGTTTAGGGTTTCAGGGATCCTTTTAAGTGTTCCTTTAAGGGATCTAAGGGTTCCTTCTAGGGCTTTGGTTAACAACGGGGTTTTAATCTTCCTCAGGGTTCCCTTAAAGGTGTGTTTTAAGGGCTACTACAAGGGCCGGTGCCGCTTAGCCTCGCGTAAGGGTTCCTTTAAGGGCTCCTTTAAGGGTTCCTTGAAGTAAGGCTCTGTTAAAAGGGATCTATATATGGTTTAAGGCTTAGTGTAGGGCTTAGGGGGATCATTCGGGTTTTTTAGAGGTTTTTTCGGCTCGTTGAAGGGATCATTAGGGTTTAGGGTTTAGGGTTCCTTGAGGGTTCTTTTAAGGCTCGTTTAAGGGGTTTGTAGGGTTTAGGGCTGTGCTTTGGGTTTCGGGATCATTAGGGTTCTAGGTATGTTACACGAGCTTCGATATTTGTTGGTGGCTAAGTTGCTGTAGTGGGTTATAGGCCGAAGTTAAAGTTTATGTAGCTTTTTCCGAAGGGATTGGGTTTCTTCCAGGGCTCCTCAAAGGGTAGGGCTTCAGGCCGGCTATAGGGGTTTACATAGGGCTTAGGGGTTTGAAAGGTTTGAAGGGCTTTCGGGTGTAGGGCTTAGGGTTCTTTTAAGGCTCACTTAAGGGATCATCTTTAAGGGATCTATCGCGCCCCTGTAGGGCATCTATCTTGCTAAGTTTGTGTAGGGCTTCGATCAGCTGTTGGGTTTTAGGGTTCATGTAGGGTTTCTATAGGGTTGCTTAGGGTTTCGGAATTTGTTTAGGGTTTCCAGCGCTCCGATTCAAGACGCGGGCTTCGATCTTTTGTTTTCAGGGCTTACTATACAGGGTGGCTCTTGAAATTTAAGACCAGGGGTTCAGAGGGTTTTTAAGAAGGGATTTGGGTTTCTGCAGGGGTTCTGCAGGAGTCTATACGCATTGCTTTTGGGTTTAGGGCGTCAGGGCTTGGACACAAACTTCAAAACTCAAATCTCAAAGGCATTACTTTAATCCTTTGCCACTTTAACCCTTTCATTCCGGAGAATATTATCGCTACCTCTCATTCCTGAGAATATTCTCGCTTTTTACGCATTAGGTTCCTATACAACACATACAAGACACTCACCACAATTTTGGCACTCCCTTCTCAAACCACTACTCAACACCCTTATACACAAGAGTGTCAAGGTGTGATCCAAAATCATACAACAACGGTAAGAATACCAGCCCCAAAAACAGATATCAGAAGCCTCATGCCATAAGGCCGCAGTCAATTCCCAAGTTATTCGTTAGGCTTGCGCGGACTATAAACTACATGCACCCTATTCTAATGATTAAGGCCTTCTTATGTGAGCACTCACAATCTGCGTGCAGGATGGTTTGGTCGGAAGCTCTTTGGACAGCGTCTACAACATGGGCCCGCCACTGGTCCTATTTGGGAGACTGCGAGTTCCACAGTAGGCTACTTGGAGGGGCAGGGGCCTTAGTAAGTAGGTTATAAGTAGAGTTATAAGTACCCTAAATGGAGGTACCCCAATTAAAACCCTGCTTATAAACGACTTACTAAGTCCCCTGCCCCTCCCAGTACTGTAGGGGCGTAAACAATTACCAGTACTATTGTGGGAGTTCCGTACTATACGTATAGTAGAATATATCCCAAAGCCTATTCTAATTATCAAGGCCCCTATAGTACAAGCCTCTTGGTAACGTTTCATCACCTGCTTGTTTGGCTTTGGTCATTGGCAGGGACCTCCATGAATATATGATCCCGGTTCGGCCGTCCCCCCCCCCCTCCCCTGCTTTTCCTAACTGCAGACCCTGCTGCTTTCTTTAAGCCCTACTACAATTAGGGTAGTAGCAAATGCAACAACTACAACGACAAAAAACAGTGNCCCCCCCTGTGGCGTGGTGTGGGTTGGGTGGTTCCCCCCTGCATGTTTGGATCTGCTTGGGGTGTTTGGTAAACCCATGCTCATGATGATATTGATGATGATGATGATGACGATAATCAAGATCATCATTATCACAATCATCTTCGTGTTTCTTTGGTTGGTCGTCGGGTATCTTCTGCCCACGTGCCTGCTGACGATTATGGCTTTATTGACCGTGGGGCCACGATCTTTGTGACAGTTGTCTT
>BGNK01005899.1:546-33188 GCA_003297005.1 Symbiodinium sp. clade A Y106
GGGAGGGTGCGTGGCAGGGGGGGGGGCAGGATGCAGAATTGGCGAGGGCAGAGGGGTGAGAGGGCAGCCCCTCAAAGCCAGTTAAAGCCAGGGCCCCACTGAGAGCCAGAAAGCAGTGGTTGTGCAGTGCTTGCATTCAGTGTGTTGTAGAAGCCCTCAAAGCCAGAGCCACTTCCAAGCCAGAGAGCAGTGGTTGTGCAGTGCTTGCATTCAGTGTGTTGCAGAAGCCCTCAAAGCCAGAGCCCCTTGCGAGCCAGAGAGCAGTGGTTGTGCAGTGCTTGCATTCAGTGTGTTGCAGAAACCCTCAAAGCCAGAGCTCCACTGAGAGCCAGAGAACAGTGGTCGTGCAGCGCTTGCATTCAGTGTGTTGCAGAAGCCCTCAGAGCCAGAGCCCCTTGCCAGCCAGAGAGCAGTGGTTGTGCAGCTACTGGTTGCTTGAGGAATTGAGGGTTGCTTTTGGCCGTTTTTCAATCACAGTACACTGAGTTTCGGCCGTGGGGACCCCTGCCCTCCCTACCCTTTGGACACTGACACTGGAAACAATTCATCAAACCTTGAATCTTGAAAGCTTAGAAAAGTGGCGCAGGAAGTCACCAGCCTGTCGGTTCTGACGAAGATACAACTTCTGATGTGGAGCATGCTGCTGGGGCTACGCCTAAGGTGAGTGACGTACATGAGATGGAGCAGGCGGCAAAGGTCGTTTACATGGACCCGAGCGACATGGATGTAGATGATGCTGTGCTTGCTGAATCACTGCCCAAGCGCGGACGTCGTGAGCTGCGCATTTCTGTTAGTGATGCAAATGCATATGATGACGAAGAAATCGGCACGCTGCAGAACCGCTCCGAGATCTTGAGAGCATATCGCAATGATTCAGTGATGCATGCTGCGGCAGTGCGTGGAGATGGAGTGGTCAAAAACATAGAGGAGGCCAGTGCAATTAATGCACCTGTTGTTTTGTTGTTTCGATTCAGCTGTTTTTTTCAGCACTCTGACAATCAGGCATTTGGGTGGCACCATCATCTCATGAAGATTGCCGCAACCAAAATCGACGAACGATGCCCTGCGACTTTGAAGAGGAATTTGCACAATGCTGTGTGGATGTCGCAATTCAACAACTTTGCTGCAGCATATAGACTTGAGTGGGAGTGTTCATGGAGACGCGAACAACAGCCATCAGGTGGTCTCGGCGGCATGGAGATTGTGAAAGAGATGTTGGAAGTTGCAGTCGATGCTTTGCCAACAATACCGGGAGACTCTGTGGCTTTCCGTGGCGGCCATTGTCACTCGGCTGTCGATATTGATGCTGGAAGCCGCTCGGTGCTTACTCGCAGCACTGCATCGCCTATGCACGTGTTTTCGGACATGCTTGATTTGGGTTCAGCCCGATGTGCGTGCGCGGCTCCTGCGTATAATGGAAGCCCACGAAGAACTCGTTGGTCCCATGATGCGTGAGTGCAAGAACAAGTCAACCACCGATGATACGGCTGAGCACCGCAAGCTGCTGAAGGAAAACATCAAAGACAAGGGCGAACAGCTGTTGAAGGACCTGATGCACACCATGGATGAATATGGGCCGGATGAGCTTTTCGTGACCCATGCTCAGCGCAGCAAACACAAAGCCAAGTGTGAGGTGACACCGGGCCGCGATGGTGCCTTGTACAAGGATGCAAACATGCTGCATTCTCCAGGTTTGTCCCAGCTTGAAGCTCCTTTAGACATCATGGTATCAGGGACCTCGTGTGTTGACTGGAGCTCTATGGGGAACTGTATGAACTTGGCAGGCCGATCGGCCTTGCCGTTCAGTGTGCAGCTTCAATGGGTTCGGAAGGTGAAACCTGTTGTTTTTATTCACGAGTGCACTCGCACATTCGACCCGACAATTTTGCAGCGATACCTGCCGGACTACAAAGTCCATAGTTCCATCCAACGGCCAGCGCTGCAACCTGACAGCACTTCAGGTGGCTTAGTCAGATTGGTTTCAAATCCAAAGCCCCATAACCGAAGCCATGGGGCTCCCAGGCGTGGTTTCCCTGTACATCGCACACGGAAATATTCCGCCTGCATCCGCAATGACTTGACCCTCACGGCCGAGTTGTCCGACCTCAGCTTGCTGGACAGACATCCGGCCTTCGATGGGGATGCCCTGTTTTGTGCACCTCAGGACATCGCAACTAGACTACTAGACAGTGACTCAATATGTTCATGATTGATGATATAAGCTCCCCGTGGTGATGACACGTGGTTTCACTGCCTCACTCGCCCTTTGTGCTACAGTTGTTTACTGAGGTGGATGAGGATTTGAAACGATTGCGCAAGAAGCGTATGGCATCGGGTGATTTTTTGATGTTTTGCCTCCTGCCCAAAAGGCCGGAATCGGAGGATTCTGTGTGCGCCGCTGCCATCGGGTTTGTAATCAGATTGACTTAGAACAGGTTCGCTTGGATTACTACCTCAACCAGGAAAAGGTCGTGGAGCTCATGGCCAGCGGTCGAGACGTTCTGATGGATTTGAGTCAGAATGCAGATTTTCAGGCTCCCGACACGTGTTTTCATGTCGGCTTAGCTTGCCTAGAGCTCTGATGTTTTACTACCCGGTGTGCGAGGCACATGCTGGACATTTCGCGCCTTGCTTTCTGACGCAGTCTTTGATTTTGAGTGCCCGGCACCGACGGCACTTCGTTTGGCAGGAGCTTTGGAATGCGCAGGGTGTACCTATGTTTCCTAACACGCTCGCTGCGTCCGGATTGCCATACCCGTCCCTGCTGGACTCGAAATCCAATGCCAAATTGAGAAACGATGACAGCATTTTGGCTTGTTTCAGTTTGTGTGGCCGGGCGTGTTTGTTTTGCTCCAGGTCTGTTCGCATGCACGTTACAAGGTGTAACGCAGATGATCCGGATGGCTGGCAACAGCTTCCACATTGCTTGTGCCGGTACATTCATAGGTTTTGTTCTTGCCAATCTTCATCCAGTGAGGGACTGAAGCGACCGAAAAGAGTGGCCAATGATGCGGCCAGTGGCACAAGGGATCTACATGACGACGAAACCGCCGGATTTTGCACACCAAGCGGAGAAAAAATGTGAATCATTGTTTGCGACTGCATACAAATGTTCGGTTTAACGTGGCTTTGCCATGATGCCAGATTTGCATTGAAGGGTAGCGTCATTGTGTGCGCCGTCATAGCGAAGGCAGCTTCGCTCAAGTATGTTGGGCCCCTGCATCCCCCCTCCTCGTCAAAGATGAGCGATGAGATCAGCCCCGAAGCCGTTCGATGCTTGCTTTGCTGGATGTCTGCAACAAGACAGTTGCCTCATGTGTGTAGCCGTTCCTCATGTAGAACAACTGCTTGAGGCAAGAAGTTGCTGGGCGGCGAAGAAAAGATGAAGCACGGCATCAGCGATCTGTGTGGTGCATGTGGAGACCACAAGAAGGGTTTCGATCGTATTTGCAAGCAGCAGGGCACGTTTGAGCAGATGAACGAACTGCGAAAAACGGACGAACCGCAATGGTTGAAAGCCCTGTCAACTTACAAAGATACCCGAGGGGGCAGGGGCTTCTCGGTCGATAATGGTGTGGCTGTGCAGTTTGTGTTGTGCAGTGCGCAGAGACCTCACCCGACCCATCATCTTGATAAGGCAAGAAATCACAATTCGATTCCACCAAGTACTTACAGTACATCAAGAAGGCCAAAGTCAATGAGGATGACTTCGTTTACAAAAAGCTGCTTCTGGGTGAATATGTGAAGTGGCAGATGGAGAAAGAGCCGCCGTTCCGGCTCACCCGGGCTCAGGCTCTATGCGCCTGGCATAAAGACTTGGGTGATGACAAGGTCAAAAAATCTTACAAGGACATGTTCAACCCGGCTTCGGGTAAAGTTGAATCCTTCACCAGGGTACACGTGCTCAAAGAAGAACTTGAGCACAGGAGATTCGTGGAGGAAGGGAGGGTCATTGAGAAAAGTAGCAGTTCCAAGGCTCCCACGGCGGGAGTTCTGAAGGAGATGAAGGAGCGACTCAATGCAGAGGCGGGGCCTAGTCCAGACACTCATGTCATGTCTGACCCATGACTCACTGTGATAACAAATCATACTTCTGCTGCTTGCTGCACTGCCAGTCACTACACCTGGATGCCGAAGGCTAAGTCTGGGCCACGAAGCCATTCAAGATGTCCACCTATTGAATTTAGAAACAATGAGCATGTCTGCACAGAGACAGACCATGACATCATCCTCATCATCTTTGCATGCTATGCGGTGCAGTTGCTCCCTGCATGGCATTTTGGACGTCCGGTGGAGTTGCTCCCTGGACATCCATCACATAAACGGTCAATGTCAATAAGGCATTTGGCCTTAGTGACAGACCATGATATCATCATCATCATCTCTGCATGCTAAGCGGTGGAGTTGCTCCCTGCATGGCATTTGGGACGTCCGGTGGAGTTGCTCCCTGACATCCATCACTGAAGCCTCGCGAACAGTAGTCTTCTGAAGCTGCATGCTTCACTGCTGCTGCTGCTGCTGCGGCAGTGCTATCAGGACAAAGGGAAGACCAATGCTTTCCTGACCGGGGACGTTGAGCTCTCCATGAACTTCGAAGATGAAGATGAACTCATCGGCGGGACCGGGGGTGGTAGCCGCAACAGAAACAAAGCGAAGAAGGGCAAAACTGCCAACGCCAGTGGAGCTGGCGGCGGTGGCAAGGCGCCGAAAACTCATGACATCGGCGTGCTGATATCCGGGAAGCTGCCATCTCTCCTGCCGCGCATAGAGACCACCTTGAATACATTGAGGTCAACTCTGTCGGATAGCTTGCAGCTTGTTTTGGAGCAGGACACCGATGTTACAAAGACATACAAGAAATTGGTGGAAAAGAAAATCATGGAGACTGACATCGATGAGTGTATCAAGAGCGGAAAGGGCCCACACGGTTTGGGCCGGACAAAGACGATCTACAAGTGCTTCTTTCAGTTTGCGAAACGGGCATGCCTGGTGTCCCAGTTCATTGGAGATACACAATGTCTTCATGCAGATCTTGGTTATGTTGAGAGCAAGGAGAGCGCAAATGAATCTAACCTGTCTTTCTTGGTAAAGCATCTCGGCCGCAATATGGTATATTTATTTGGTTCTGTTGCTGTTGCTCAACATAACACAATCAACAGTAACTGAGGGATGCAGGTTACTTCGAGGATGGCATGGCAGATATCGTGAGGCCCCTGACGCAGTTGCTGGATCTCCAGGCCTTCCTGGAAAAATCCATCCCGACTTCGGAGGATACGGATACGGATCCCAGGGAAGCCATCAACGAGGCTTGCGGCCAAGTCTGGAAAATTTTGCAAGCAGCTTCCTTGGCCGGTCGATCACTCAAAAAGGGGAGCACCGATGTTAAGTCGGCTCTCCAAGCACACAAAACCTCGGAGACTCTGAGAGCCAAGCACGCCGGTTCTGACAGAAGCAGTGGCAAAAAGGGCAAAATGTCGGGATACGCGGCGACTTCAGATCCGGCTGCAGCTTGGCCACACTGCCGTACTAGGGCGTGTGTGTGTGTGTGTGTATGTGTGTGTGTTTTTTTCCTGCAGCTTGGGGCCGGGCAGCGGTTCGGGCACTAAGGTCATCAAGCTACATAAGACCTGGAGAGCAAATCACCCATGGTGATCAAGAAGGACTTCGAAGACATCCCTGCTGGCAACAATCGTGGGACTCGACCCTTCATCCTTCGAAAGGGGAAGAGCGTGATGAAGAGTCTCTTCAAGGAGGAGTCCTTCCGGACCGAAGTTCAGACTGGGGTCGACAAGCTGAAAGAAACCTTGCAAAGCAGCGAGAAAGATGTGAAAATGCAGGTGGCATTTGCATCAGCGCTGGCAAGCAAAGTTCGGCAAGAGATCCTGAGTCACATCCCCGGTGATACAGATTGGCCATTCTGGAATGAGATGATGTTGTCGGGCCCTTAGCAATGGTGCAGCTGCCAGTCGAGGACTTAGCTTCAAATAATTCGCTCAGGTCGGAGGAGAATGGCCTGGAAAAGTCGCAGTGCGAGAATGCCTGTGTGTTCATGAATTCCTGCTCCGTGGCAGGGCAGAAGTTGGGCCACATACACCGGGGTGTGGAACTTGGATGCGTAAGTTCGATGAGGGTGCAGATCGAAGGCGTCCGGCTTCTCATTCTGGCAAGGATCAAGGAAGTCGCTGATGTGGTGCAAAAGGAAGTGACCCAGGGCACGACGTGCAACATCACTGACATTGTGGATTGGCTTTTGCGTTTGGACGACTGCCCGCCTGCGACGAGCAGCCGTCCTTAGTCGCGGGCGTCTCCAAGGTCGGTGACATCATGTACCTCCCTGCAGGGTACATATTGGTGGACAAAGCTTGCAGCGAAGACAATGTGTGTTTGAAGCTCTGCTTTGTTAGATCGGTGCTCATTCGCTGTTGAATGTTTTTTTCAGAGTAAGGAGAATTCCCTTGATGATCTTCCCTCCCACAGTGCGGGCGAGTTTCGAGATGTACGTTCGGGAGCAGCCGAAGAAACATTTGGTACCCTTCCAACAACTGTGTGAAAAACACAGGGCCGGGGAGTTCGAAGCTGATGAGGCTTGGAGCATTGATCACCATGCGGCTGCGCACTGTGTCTTGTAGATAGTAACATTTTCACCCGCCCCTAAGTATTGCAGGATGCGACGGATGAGGAGAAGGAGCCGGCAAAGTTGGGCGACCAGCCCGAGCATGCCACCGGATTGAAAAAAGGAGCCCCCCAGCCCACCCGGTGAAGAGCTTCCTCAAACACAGCCGCTCCCGCCGACTCCCCCTGACGATGAGCTCGGCAGTCCAGCGCCAGCAGCCAGACGACCTGAACTACTTGCTTGGGCTGTCCGACAAGCAGCTGGCAGATCTGATGGCCCAGCTGAAGAAGCATCCGAAGGCGACGGAGTACCAGAATCATGTGATAAACGTGCACGGCGCCGAGGACGACTACACATTCGGCGATCCCGACAATGACACAGTCCTGGAGATCCAGGACTTTGTGGGATTCCTGAAGAGCTTGAACATCTTTCTGCGGATCCGCGACTTCAAGGCAAGATTGTAACACAGGAATCATTCCATTCTGCAGTGAACTGTCACGGTCATGGTCCAGGTGTGTAAGCACCATTTCCTACATTTCAGGCTCCCGAGCAGACTGACAAGGCTGACCCGGAGTCGGCGATCCACATCCAGAGGCGCTTACATCAAATCCGAAACCCAAACCCCAAAACCTCTAACCCCACAGTAGAATCTAAACATCAAACCCCAAGTTCCTTAAGACCCCGACATGTTTCTGTTTATCTAAACCCTCAATCCCTAAGCGTGGCCACACCAATCTGAGAAGAAGGATGCCGAGCTGGCGCAAGCGGAGAGCAACATCCCGCAGGAGAAGCTAGGCCACGACGATGAGGAGCGTACATCCACTCCAAAAACTAAACCCTAAAGCCCGAACCCCTAGCGCCTGAACATCGCACAGGAAGCCGAGAAGAAGGATGTCGAGCTGGCCCAAGCGGAGAGCAACATCCCAGAGGAGAAGCTGGACCACGATGAGGAGCGTACATCCACTCCAAAAACTAAACCCTAAAGCCCGAACCCCTAATGCCTGAACATCGCACAGGAAGCCGAGAAGAAGCATCCCCAGCTGGCGCAAGCCGACAGCAACATCCCGCAAGAGAAGCTCGTCCACGATCAGGAGCGTACTTCCACTCCAAAAACTAAACCCTAAAGCCCGAACCCCTAACGCCTGAACATCGCACAGGAAGCTGCGCTAGCGGAGAGCAACATCCCGGAGGAGAAGCCGGACCACGATCAGGAGCGTACNCGCCTGAACATCGCACAGGAAGCTGCGCTAGCGGAGAGCAACATCCCGGAGGAGAAGCCGGACCACGATCAGGAGCGTACTTCCACTCCAAAAACTAAACCCTAAAGCCCGAACCCCTAACGCCTGAACATCGCACAGGAAGCTGCGCTAGCCGACAGCAACATCCCAGAGGAGAAGCCGGACCACGATCAGGAGCGTACATCCACTCCAAAAACTAAACCCTAAAGCCCGAACCCCTAACGCCTGAACATCGCACAGGAAGCTGCGCTAGCGGAGAGCAACATCCCGGAGGAGAAGCCGGACCACGATCAGGAGCGTACNCGCCTGAACATCGCACAGGAAGCTGCGCTAGCGGAGAGCAACATCCCGGAGGAGAAGCCGGACCACGATCAGGAGCGTACTTCCACTCCAAAAACTAAACCCTAAAGCCCGAACCCCTAGCGCCTGAACATCGCACAGGAAGCTGGGCTAGCCAACAGCAACATCCCAGAGGAGAAGCCGGACCACGATGAGGAGCGTACATCCACTCCAAAAACTAAACCCTAAAGCCCGAACCCCTAACGCCTGAACATCGCACAGGAAGCCGAGAAGAAGGATGTCGAGCTGGCGAAAGCCGAGAGCAACATCCCGCAGGAGAAGCTGGGCCACGATCAGGAGGGGTTTCGGTTCTCGGCCTTCGGGGTGCTAGGTTTCGGTTTTCGCCCTTCGTGGCGTTAGGCTAGGTTTCGGTTTTCGCCCTTCGTGGCGTTAGGCTAGGTTTCGGTTTTCGCCCTTCGTGGCGTTAGGCTAGGTTTCGGTTTTCGCCCCGCGCGGCGTTAGGCTAGGTTTTGGTTTTCGCCCTTCGCGGCGATAGGCTAGGTTTCGGTTCTGGGCTAGGTTTCGGTTCTCGGCCTTCGGGGTGCTGGGTTTCGGGTTGGCCCTACTTGGACTACCACCGGGCTTATAGGGTTTAGGGCTTCAGGTGTAGAGTTTAACGTCAAAGGTTCAGGCTTCAGTTTGTGGACTTAGAGTCTGCGGACCGGTGGCAGGGTTTGCAGGGCTTGGACTCGGGGTTTCGGCTGCATAAAACCGGTCTCAAACCCAAACCCCAAAGCCCGAAACCTGACATCTTCAATATCGGACCCAAAATTGCCATATGATCCTTGAGAAAAGTCTTATACTATGTGTGATAATACCAACCAAAGACTTCAAGAAAGCCCAACTCTTCAACACTGGGCCTGGCCACAGGAGGACGAGAAGCATGCCGAGCCCATGCAGGCCGAGCCGCTGGAGATTTTGGTTGCAGTGTGCATTCGCTTCTTGGTCGGTCGAGCTTGGGTTGCCATGGGCGTGCATGCATGTCGGTTGTTCTTGTCGGTTGAGCATAGAAGCATGGATTGCCGCATGATCTTGCCGGTGTGTGGGCGTGCATGCATGTCGGTTGTTCTTGTCGGTTGAGCATAGAAGCATGGCTTGCCGCATGATCTTGCCGGTGTGTGGGCGTGCATGCATGTCGGTTGTTCTTGTCGGTTGAGCATAGAAGCATGGCTTGCCACATGATCTTGCCGGTGTGTCAATGGAGTGGTCGGTTGTTTGAGTTGCCTGGTTGTTCTTGTTATGATCGGTGTTGCTTCGTTTGCGATGATCGTATGGCATGGAAGTGGAAGTGTATTGGTTGCAGTTTGCATTGCTGGTTGGTCGGTGGTGCAGTGCTTGGAGAAGTTGCCCTGTGCACTGTGCATGCATGTCGGTCGTTGTTCCTGTCGTTTGATTGTAAAAGCATGGCTTGCAACGTTGACATTGCCCGGCGTGTCGCTTGAGTGGTCGGTTGGTTGAGTTGTTTGGTTGTCCATCTTGTGATAGGCATTGCTTGAGCGGTTGCTACAGCTGCCACAGCTACAAGTATGACTTCGCGTGGTTTTGGTTGCAGTCTGCGTTCGGTTTTGGTCGGTCGAGCTTGGAGAGGTGGCCCTGCGTGCTTGCATGTCGGTCGTATTTGTTGGTGGAGTGTCAAAGCATGACCTCTGGCGTTGGCGTTGCCATGTGTCGCTCGACTGCTCGGTTGGTTGATTGGTCGGTCGGTCGGCTTGGAATGTAGGTGTCAGTTGTCCCGAAGCCTAAACCTTAAAACCTTATAATGCTTAAGTTAAGGCTTAAGCCAAATCCATAATACCGACTCCGCGCAGGTTGGCGCCACAGGAAGCTCCCATGGCGATGGCAATGCTGGCAAGGGCACTGTCGTGAAGCGTTACCAGCAGCCGAAGGGTGCGAGGCCGAAGGAGAAGGCAGCAGGCAAGAAGCGCAAGCAGGAAGATGACGTGCAGTGGCGTCCAGTCACGAAAGAAGCAGTTGAAAACGGCGCATTGGCCAAGTGCTTCCGGGGAGCCAAAGGCCGGGTTGGGAGTTCTTGCTGATGTTACCTGAGCCTGGGCATGCTGCAGGAGCAGAGTGATCGAGCCTGGGCATGCTGCAGCAGCAGAGTGATCCGGGGGCCGGTGTTCCAACAAAGCCGGAGTGCCGTCATAAGCCGGGTTGCCTGTAAAACGTCCCAACTTAAACCCTAAACCCCCAACCTTAAACCCTAAACCCAAATCCCTAAACTGCATAGAGTCCGCAGCCCTACAAGACTTCTGCTGGCAACCAGCGGCGCTGTAGCCTTTCTCCTACAGCTTTGAAAAGCTGGAAGCCGATACGTGGCGACCTTGCTGCTGCCCGAGAAAACAACCATGACATGTCGCTGCAGCTTGGAACTTGTCGACCGTTCTTGAGAGCAGTCCCACAGTTGATATGTATTGCCATAAAACATAATACTCCTTCAATATATTCTTAACAAATAAATTAAATGTTTTTTCCATCTCCTTTAGCCTTTCGCCTGCCTGAGCTGGGGCTGCAGCTTTCGTTTTGGACACTGTTTTCTAGCAGTCACGCCTCTCGTTCACTCGATATTCATAGTCACTGAATGGTGGTAGTCGTTGTCTTACCCAAATAGGAAATATTCATGTTTTTAAACTTTTTTTGCAACATGACATATGACGAATCGAACTAACGGTGACTTTCCGGAGGCATGTTTCAGCAGTATACTTGGATTTCAGCTTTCCAGAAATGTCATGGTAAAAAAAGTAGTTCAGAACCGACCTCGTGAAAATTAACACACGGCAGCCAGGACCACGGCAGAAACAAGCTAAGGCAGACACTGTCAAGTCCAACGTGAAGCCCCGGCGCCAACATCGGCAGCCCAACGAGCTTCCAGGCTTGAGCATGCCACTCAAACAAACACTATGCACACGAACTAAGGCAAACATGCCCAAACAGGAGCTCCTAATGCCTGCGATGGGGCTGCCCATCTGCACGGTAGTCTGCGTGAGGGCAGTCTGATGTCAATGGTTGGGGGAGGATGATGTCCGATATCCGTTCAGACGTGGGGTTGGACAGGTATCCCTGTTCTCTTTCACTATGCTCAACATGTCTGAGGTTTGCGTGTTAATTTGTAAGTAGTATGAGGGCTTCGAAAGTTGCGTCACCGGAACTATGCTGAATTCGCTTTGACTGGACTACCAGCGACATCAGCGCAAGAAAATCTCGAACCGATCCGAATCCCTAAAATGCCGCCCGGACTTCGACCAAAAAAGACATGCCGAATCCGCAATATGCCGTTCAAGAAAACCAGGTCCAATGGCTTTTCCCAGCCCCCCAAATCTTCACCGATCCAACCTGCGCTGCCGTGGCCGGAATTAGCTGGAGGCTGCCTCCGCTACCTTCTATCAAGTTGACGCGAGATGCAAGATCAGCCCTGACTCCCCGCAGTTTCGGGTCTTTGCAAAATGTATCCTTTCTCAAGATCTGAAAACGCGATTATGCTAATTTTCAGTTCAGTTCTGGCCTGAGATGCGGCCCGGGCTACCAATGTCTAGGGCTCCAGTGGGCAACGGGAAAGGGCTCTGTCGCGCAAATGCGCACGGCCACAGGGACCTCAAGCATCGCAGGCCTGCACCAGCAGGACAGAACATCTGCTGAGACCTCCGTCTCATGAGACTTTGTAGTTGCAACCCCAACACAACCCTGAATCTCAAGGCTGGAAGCCGAAATCCCAAACCCAAAATTTTGCGAGTTTGGCAGGACTTGCAGATCGGCAAATCCCTTCCAAGGGCCTTGCCTGGGCCAACGGTCATGGAGCCGCCTGCCATGAAAGCTACTGAGTTTGGGGAACTGCACACGGGAACTGACCGACCCGGAGCCATGGCTTGAAGTGAGGTGCCGGCTGACTCCGCCCTGCACTGACCGCGAACCACGGCGATTGAGCATCTGGTTTCTCTGCGGAAACCATGGGAAAAACTTATCGAAAATCAACACCCATGCAAGGTACCGTGCGTGGGAGTGCTCTGAGTTAGTATTTCTGTCGAGGGTTCTTACTGGCCAACTCCAAAACGGAGCAGCAAGCTTAACTGACGGGAACCTTCATGCATCGTGTCATAACCGGCCACATGTACCAACAGATCTTTCGAAACCTACAGTAGCTTGCTCAAGTTTCTCTGAGGAGGAGTAGGAGGAGGAGGAGACCGATCTACACGCAGAACTCGGCTTCAGCAGCTTCTTGGTACAGTGGTTCGGACCTGAACAGCTTAACTCAAACCCTCAGCCATGTGCAAGGCCTGGCACACGGGGTCCCGGCGTGGTTCGATACCTGGCGGACATATAGATCTTGTTTGCTCGAGTGTTTGGTCTTCTGATTTGGAGGTTCGCCTTCACATCTTTGAAAATTATGCCTTTGGGGCTTCGAGACTGGGGCAGTTTTCGCGAGTGCGGCTGCTTCAAGAAGATTCCGGAAGCAGTGTGTAAGGGTAAAGGAGTCGAGAGTGCGTGGGTCGTCGGACATTTCACCAAGATTTCTGATGTAGAGTAAATGGCAAATCTGCGCTTGAGTTAAAAACTTGGCAGGCATTCTGCATTGTCTACTAGCTTGCGCCTTCTTTCAGGCAGCTCACCGTAGTCTGACCTTAATCGGTAGTGAAGCACCCATCTGTGGAAGTGCAACAGATCCAAATGGAGCTTGGAAGTACCAAACGAAGCAACACAAAGCGCATCTTGCCGCACTTCCGAACTGAGTATCACATCCAGCACCCGAGAGTACAACATGGTCGAGATAGTGTCGATCCGCAAAAAACCAGAAGTCTTCACACACAGATTCCTCCAGCCTGAGCAAACATTGCATTACAATGAAACCGTATCTCCTGCAGCTAGCGTCGACATCTGTTCAGTTGCTTCATGCTCGGGGTGCCCTATCAGCACCTTCAACCCTGCGCACCTTGGGGGTGGTGAGCCCTGGCGGCAGCAGTAGGCTCAGAACGGATCAAAGCAAGTCGTTTCTGCAGGACCCGTTCAAGCAATATACTGACTATGACTACTCGTGTCATATTCTTCTTGTTTACAGGTTATGCGCATCACGCTTTTTCAATGCCAGTGGCCGCCCAAACTCCTACACTGCAAGTTTGCGCTCCAGGCTCGGAAGAGAGATCAACATGAGGCCATCAGAAAGCATATTATGAAGCGAGCATGCAGTCAATCAAGTATCCAAGCAGTTGAAGGACCCGACGTGGACGTTTAGCATGCTGGGCAAGATGCTGAGGCTGCAAAGCGGCTACCGTATTGCAACCACGATAATTCTCATCAGGGCCTCAGCCCTCCGAGTGTAGACACCATCACACAAACTGCTGCCAAGCGTGTAAATTGTTTCTTGGATAAGGAGATTGCATTACCCTCGGAAAGCGTATTGCCGAAGGTAGACGCACGAAACTGCACCTGAAATCACTTTCCATGTCGCACCTCGACCTATCCCGCCTTTTTGCCCTTCAACTCTCCACCACCTGCGCTGTACCCTCAATGAACCCCTCCCGTGGGTTCATCTCCTATAGGCTCTGTGCCCGTTTGCCTCAACAACTCCCCTCTCTGTGCCTGCGGTGGTCGGGAAACGCCGACCCCGAGGCGACTTTCGGAAGCCACGGTCGTAAGTGTACCGACCTGCTTGTGCTTCAGATCCCGTTTTGGGCGATCCCAGGGTTTTAGCTTCAGGATCAGTTTGCAGTAGCGGAGTCTGGGACTTCAGGTAGCTCCACGCTCTGCCGGGCTGGTAGATGCGATAAGAGATTTCTTCGGGCTTCGAGTTGCGTTTTGTACTTGCCTCGTAAGCCCGTTCAAACTTTGGGGTTTAGGTGACGGTTGTGCTCAGACAGCTTACCCGGCGCATCGCTGCACGTTTCTTATGGAGTGAATTTTCGCATGCCCTGCGAGAGTTGCGAGCGCCTAAGCAGCATGGTGTTGAAGCCCTACACGAGTCATAAACACAAAACCCAAAAAAGCCCCCCCCCCCACACACACACGCACATTTTGGAGCACACCTTGCGCTGAGATGTGTCCGAGCTTGTGGCTGGGCGGGCGGCGCCCACCCTGGATGCAACGCCCGGCTGGGGCAAAGGAGCAGCCTCCACAGAACGAAAGAGATGAAAGGGTGAGTGCTAAGAGTAAGGGCTTAGGGCAATTTAGGGCCTAGGGTTTTAAGGTGCAGGGGGAGTTCGGTCAAGTGCTGTGAACTCGGGCTTGGGGTTGTTTCTCGCATAGAGTTGAAGGTGTCGGGATGTTCAGATGCTTTGGAAAAGGGTACTTGCACTTCATGTTGAAGCAGGAGACTCACAACGGAACCAGGCTCCCCCGCCCGAGAAGCTTCTTGAAGTTGCCAGAGGGGTTAATCGGTTAATCCCAGCTCTACGGCCAGATCGTCTACTCCCACCATTGTGCATGGGATAGGGCCGGGCAGTGTGACCAATTGCAGCTCCACTTGCCCAACTGTCCTGACCTACAGTGCACGCATTTGTTTATTTGCAGGCTGCTGATGGATTCCCCACAACTAGCCTGTTTCACGGGGCACGGGTCTATCTAGTTCACTGCTGCCCCCCGAACGTGCAAACAAAGCTGTATCTGGAAAAGCCGCCTATGGTTCCTCAGGTGCCCAGCCAAAAGTCCAAGATCAGAGTCCTGCGCCATCCTGCGCCAAATTACTTTCCATGCCCGAACCGAAATTATAAACACTAAACATCAACATCCTAACCCTGAATCCCAAACTCTGCGACTCTACCTAACCAGTAACTGGCCCCTGAAAGCCTCGATCCAGCGACATTGACATTCGTCCCTGGCCTCCCGCGCTTTGGTCCTGCACGGGGCAACCTCCCGAACGGGGGCTGCGGCCTTGCATACGCCAGGCTGCTGGGGCTTGTATTGGGGTTACTTGACCTTTTCAAGGATTTCCGGGTTCCGGTGTGGAGATTTCGGATTCAAGGTGCAAAGCTGGACGGTCTCGAAACGTTGGCACTTTGGGAGGATGAATGAAGTTGTGAGCCTTGTGGCATGTAGCGAGTGGGTGTGGACAGATTGAGGCTGGGTGAGGGGTGGGAACTGGAACCGAACAAAAGGTTTCGTCAATCCGAGTCTTTGGCATGGGTCAAAACGAAGCTTCCCTTTTCAGGCTTGGGCTTGCTTGGGGCTTAGATACTCCGGCAACGGCTGCTGGGCTTAGACTTCACGGCTTCCGGTCAAGGGCCTTGAGATGCCTTGAGGTGTCAGTTCAGGGTCTTCTGGGATGCAATGCTTCAGCTCAAGGCTTCGGCTGTAAAACAACGCAGTGGTACATGCTTTTTGGCTTGCTTTTCGCGGCACGTGCTAATAACGCGCGTCGACCACGCCAGATCCAGAGCCGCACAGCAATTGAGTACTTGAGCTTTGAGCAGCCCGACCATCTGTGGTGGGCAATTTGGCTTTGTGCTGCTGGGCCTTAGGGTCTACGAAATTGGCCGGGTCATGAGGTGGGGGTGGCCGTCAAGCTTATATTTTGTTTTATGATCTCTTGTCTGGATGTCCTTTGCCCCTGAAGCTCTATGTTTCGCCAGCCGGCTACCAGATCCCACGCGCAGCCCTGCACCTTCTGGTGCGGAGAACTTGCACTATCTCGTCTTTTCGGGAGGTGTCCCAAAAGCTCGTATGCTCCGATAGGTTCAGAGGACTTCTATCAACCCGTAACTTTGAGTTTTCAAGTGGTACGAGCTTCTCTGCTGTCTACAAAGCGCTGTCTGCTTTTCTTGAATCTTCCACGTTCCGATATCAGCAGAAACATGGTGTAGTCGCGCACGACCTCCCCTGAAAAAAACTGCTTCAAGAGCCGCACCTTGACACCTGAGACTACATGATGCCATGATGACTTGCAATACTGTTTACTGCAGCGATCATAAACATTGAAGCTGGCCATAAAATGAAAGCATGAAAGAAGGCGCAACAATCTACACAGCTGCCCTAACTGCACTGCCCGTTTCAAGAATCATTTCTCACTGTGAGCCGCATGCTCTCATGCCTCCTCGCACAATGTGCAGAAGGCCACATTATTCACCCAACTGCTGGCGCCTGCATAATCACCTACAGGTCTCTACAAGCGACCCTGTCCTATGCTTTTCCGAAATCCTTAGGCCGAAAGCATCCGCCACCCTTAACAGGTCGTGTCTTCCTCTACTGGCCTACAAGCAATTCCATGAAGCGTCATGCGGACTCATGACCTCCGCTCGCTTTGGTTTCGGGAAAGTCACAGCTTTTGAACTTGCAACCTGTGCCCTAAACTCGTTGCAAACTTACATTTCAAAACACATCGGTGGAAAGACCCTAACCCTTCCACTCCAGGAAAGTGCTCCTTGCCAGTAATTTTCTCATAGATCTCGCGCACCTGGCATGCCCCGAGCGGCTTGCTAATCGGGGAGGTTGTTGCTGCTTTGAGGCGGGTCCTCGGCTTGAGAGATTGGCGAAGAGCTCCTGAAGAGTGTTCCCAAAATACGAACCCGAGCCCTGAATTCCTGAATCCATCTTGGTATCATAGTCCGACAAGAAACCCTGGAGCTTGCCAGCAGGCCACGTTGCTTGTCCCGTGCCGGTTGCTCTGTGTTCCGCCGTGGTGGTAGCTCTGCTCTTCTGAAAGGTCAATTAGCAAAGATTTGGTCCTGGTCAACGTTGAGTAGCTTGCTGAGTGCACACTCCGCGACAGACTCAGACCCTGCAATTTTTGAAGGAGCATGCTGGCAAAGCTGGCCATGTTGGTCAATGTTGCGAATGTTGATACACTTGAAGGGCTTCGAAAAAGCTTTCCACGCTATCAAGAGAGCTTTAAAGGTTTCGGATGGACCGCTTGGTGACACACCCGCCTGCCCCAGAGACCTGCCAAACCAGCCAACCAAAGCTGCGGGCATTACATTGCTACTGCAGATGACTGGGCAGGGACCAGAAAAGAAGGTAAACACGCGGTTTTGGTAATCGGTTAACATCTTTCTATGGATCCAGGACTGCAGCGACCTCAAGACCCAAGTGCTGAAGCGGAGTTGCACAGATGGCGCCTTCTACAGCACAAGCCGCGGCAACAAGATCAGCGAAACTGCTCGAGCAGGCGGCCAGCTTCTCGCTTTGCACATGTCTGCTGTGTTGGGAAGCGGATAGGCTCACTGAACATGCAACGGTCAGATGCCCGGGCTTCTCCCCATCCTCTGGTTTCGCGTGGACAGGGTGTGACACTTCAGGTTCGTTGATGGCTACACCTGGTCAGGACTCCCGCACAGGTCTGCTCTACAGATCTGATTCTCTCACTTGGCACCACTGTTGGGCTCATAACTTTTCTGGTTGTTGATGGAGATGCGATGGCATCAGGCTCGCAGCCTGGCAGACTCTGTTGACTCACCAGCCCAGGCATGTCTGCATCACTATACCTCAAGAGCTGCAGGCCTGCCAATCCCGTGGAGAAGCAACAGCCATGCAATACTACTGGGGTCAGGCCCCACTGCCTGCACTGACCCTCTGCCCTCCGTGTCTGCCGGCAGCCAGGCTTCGCTTGACACCGTTGGCCAAGCAGTTCTTTCGCACGCAGCAGAATCAAATGGCTTGAGGGGGCCTCGGAAATCCCGCCTGCTCAACCACTACTTGTCAAGCATGACCAAGGCACTTGCTTGAAGATTGCCTGTCTCCAGGGTTTCCTTGACATTCCTTTTCGGAAACAACACCCCTACTTGGGCATTGTGCTTAGCTATGACTGCTTTGCGAAGCTATCCCTGCAGGCTCGTATGAAGCAGGGCTGGGCCAACTTCAGGCGTCTCTTCTCGCTTCTTATGTCCCTGTAGTACTGCATGTAGTACTACATGTAGTACTACAGGAACTGCTACACCCTTCACGTTTCGTAGTGTTCCCTGTAGTACTACATGTAGTGCTACAGGAACTGCTACACCCTTCACGTGTCGTAGTGTTCCCTGTAGTACTACATGTAGCACTACATGTAGTACTACAGGAACTGCTACACCCTTCACGTTTCGTAGTATTCCCTGTAGTACTACATGTTGTACTACAGGAACTGCTACACCCTTCACGTTTCGTAGTGTTCCCTGTAGTACTACATGTAGTACTACAGGAACTGCTACACCCTTCACGTTTCATAGTGTTCCCTGTAGTACTACATGTAGTGCTACATGTAGTGCCTGGTGGCGAAACAGATTCGTCTGGTCCTCAAGTCACCGAGCTGGATCACCCATGAGCCCACGGGCAGCCCACCCTCGTGCTCTATGCCAGGTGCGGTATTCTGGACCCCATCGCACAGCTCTCTTGTTTGCTTGCGAATCGGCCAGCGAAGCCCTGCGCTGACATTTCTGCCTTTGATACGGAGGCCCGTCGCAACTTTCACAATCTGCTGCCTTCCTTCTTCCACTCTACTGCCGACGCCCTCTCCACTCACCGAGGCTTTGCTGCCGCTGTGTCTGCTGCCAACCCGACTATGCGGCCTCTTGAAGTGACGGCCGCGGTACAGCGGTCCTACCCTTGTCCGCATTGCCCTCAAACCTTCCCTACTCTCATTGCGCTGCGCACTCACTGAACCCGTTCACACACGGACGCCACTGAGCCAGCTGATACGATTGCTCGTACGGCGGACGCTACCACACCGCCCACTCAGCAGGCCCTGAGGGGCCCTCTTCATGTGGTTTTCTCTCGATGGTATGCCCACTTGCCCTCTCTGTCTTCGGAGCAGCCGGCGGTTCAAGGTCTTGCGGCCCGGGACGAATGGAGGCCCCTTGCTCTCCATCTACGATGCCTTCATCTTCGGCAGGCGCTCTGCCACCGTCCAATCTGTCACCAATAGTTCACGCGCACACAGGATATCTTCAGGCAGCCCAGGCATATACGTAGACAGCATCCCTTCTCTGCCTCCTTGGACCTGCGGGGTGCCAATTGGCTTTCGGCCAGAGCCGTCGGTGCTGCCTCACCTTGCGGCTGGTGGGGAGCACGGGCGACGTACAAGTCCCAACACATAGCTGCTTGCCTGGCGCTACAACAAGTGATCTCGCTCATTGTTCAGCATGGCCTCTCTGCTGAGCAGCTTAACCTCGCTCCAGGAGATCCAGTGGAAGCAAACCCGGGCGAGTACGGCCTACTGCAGTGTTGGGGGGAGAAGACCATGGAACTGGACGCGACGACGGGCAAGAGAGCATCCATGGAGGACCACCGGCAGGGGGAGGAGGACGGACGAGGACCACTTCTTGCGACAAGCCAAAGTGGAGTCGTCCGGCCTCCAAAGGTGGATCTCAAGCAGGAGGCCGGGGCAAGGGCGGTCAGAATGCAACAGCTGGAGGGGATGTGCTTTCTAACGGGCCGCTTGCTTTTTCGGCACGAAGATCAAATGGGGGTGAACAAGTCCGAGCACTTCATCATGTTCTTTCGGATGGAAAACAAGGTTTCGCTGGTGGAGCACTTCATTCACAAGTCACAACATTGGCACGAGCTGAACGATCTGAGGAAGGAAGCGATCAACTTGTCACGCCGGGCTTTCCGCTTTCGTACCCTCATGGACGAACTCTTGACCCGGCTCAAGAAAGTCTCGCAGTCTCCGGAGCAGCTAAACTTGGCGAATCAGCTTCAGGTATTTCTTCCGAGGAAGGACGACGCCGACGAGCTCCACATCCCCTATCCGGTCTACCATCAGGAAGGCAGGCGTCTGGAGCCTCGCGAGGATCGCCAACCTGTGGCCCTCTCTCGCATGATCGAGATCATAGTGGAAATGCAGGCAGCCTGCCTTGCTCCCTTGTGCATTCTTCGCTACCACGCCACCCAGGGCCAACTTCATGGACCCACGATTCCTTTCCTGTTGCAGGTAAGCTCCCGAACAAACGAGTCGACGACCCTCTTTCAGCACCTCTCGCTCCTGACCCATTCCGCGGTGTGGCAACTAGTGGGCGGTTCGTTGAGAATGGAGCTTATGGGTCGGTCTCCACTGGCAGTGGAAATGGCGAAGATGCTCCAACGCCAGTAAATGGACTGCCTTGCTTATAGTCCTGATGCCTGTATTGCCAACGCCAGTAATCAATGTTACGCTAATGCAGCACTACCCGTAACTGGCTACTCTTGCACCTCACGCCGTCTCCGTCTCAGGTTCCGTGGATGGCGGCCATGCGTTCGATCATGCAGCGAATGTGTACACAGGCCGACCTTTGTATGCACCTACCCTGGTCGCTCATGCACTCTGCTTGGCAGCGCCCGCAGGCACAGCATGATATAGCTGAGTACCTGGCATTTGCTCGCAGTTTCATGAATCCTGACCTTGTTTTGGGAGGCTGGCAGAGCCGACTCGTTATTCGTCCAGAGGTGGCGTCTCAGCCGGATGAAACTGCTCTGGGGTATCAGGTCCGTGACCGAGGGGCGTCATGACCACTTTTCATCGCGGAGCCGCCAGCTCGGATTGCCCAAACCGCTCATGGCCATCTGACCTTGCAAAGATTGGGCAATTGCTGGAGCTCCCACCGCCAGGAGCCGTATCTCCTGGCAGTGCAAGTGAACCGCTTTTGCAACGGCGGACCTCGCCCAGGCAAAGACGAAACACCAATCATTCCTGATCCCCGGATTTCGATTCAGGGCTTCAGCTCGGCGGCTACTGACTTCAGAACGGCCTTGCAAACACAGCTTCACACCTACTGTCTAAGATCCATCCTTGTGCATTCGGGCGAGACGTGCCTCGCCATCGCTTCTGCGATGATGCAAAAAGCCTGATCTACTGCAGTGAAGTTCCCGAGCAAGTCCACTGCCAAGGGTATGTGTTTCTGTACCAATGCGAACGAGCATCATCCACTCTATAGCGGCACTAATGGACATGCGTGTCAGGTGCCAGCTTTCATCCACTCGGCGATGAGCGGTCTTGGATGTGCTCGAAGCACGTAGCACCTCGAGCCGTGAAACCACGGTGCTCAATGAGCCAGGTCAGCCGCCTGTCCCAACGGCTCGCCAAGCAAGGCACTTCTTTGCAGCGTCCGAAAAAATATCAATATCCAATAGACAAGCCGATAGACAGATAGATAGGTACGGTACACAGATGGATAGACAGATAGGTAAACATACAGGGAACTACATGGCAAATGCTTTAAGGTTACTACAGTATGCACCCAACTCACCGCCACGCCTTCATGGCGATCACGGTCTGCAGGAGGCCGGTGCCGTTCTGGGAACCCGGGGATGATTTGAGGCCAACCATGGCCTCCAAAAACTTTCAGCATCTTGAGGGTTCAAGGGTTCAGGGTTTCGGGATTCAGAGGCCTGTGAGGGCCATTAGGGTTGGGACTTTAAGCTTTCAAATCGTGGCGCTCACGGCTGTTGACAGTTTCGGAGCTCAGGCTTGAGAGAGGGCGCTGAGGGACTGCGGGCTGAGGTGCTGAGATTTTGTAGGGTTCAGCCGAGGGTGTACCTGGACACTTGAGCTCTCCCCTGCGCATGTACCCTTGAGATTTATGCGCAGGTTCTGAAAGCTGCTGGCTTTGCCGGGATTCTGCATGAAACTGCTGCTTTTGACAGGATCAGCTTCGGGCTTAGTAATATCTTACCAAGACCCCAAGCCCAGTGGGCTGCGATGCGAGACTGCTGCACCCCAAGAGTCAAATTCCCAGGCAACGCATCCAATGCATCCATATCCGGACCTCCGTCAGTTCGCCGGACGACTTGGCACCCAGGCCCTCAAGGCTCTCCTCAATCTCCTCCGGGGCGGCGGTTCTGTTTCCGAGTATGTTCTTGTCTTTAAAATTCAGCGAGTGGCTTCAGGTTGAAAAAAATGCTGTCGGGCTTCATCAGAAGCACAGCAACTGAAAGCTCTGTCGGACTTCTGTTGGCATAAAAAAAGCCTTCAAACGGCTGCTCAAGCATCTGCTGGTCTCTAGCTTGGGATTCATCAAAAAGAATGGGGGATATGTGGCGCTTACTTGGGTCCGACCACAGCTGTATCGTCGATCCAGAATTGGGTGACCTCTGACTCTGATACAGTAACGAATCGGTAAAGGATCTTGTTTGCATAGCAAAGTAGTTTCTGAGTAAGACTTCGAACCAAGATGGTGCCCCCCGAGCTGAAATCGTAAGCCGACACCCTTAGACTTAGACAAGCAGACCAAAGCACAAACAATCAATTGGTGTGACATGGTGTGACGAAGTCGGTTTGCACCCTGAGCCTTGAATTGCGAGAGCCATGTCGCCAGCTAATTGAAAGTCGGCATTGGGAAAGAACATAGAGGCTTACTCCAGCGACACCGAAATCCTTGCTCGCAAACCCGCACTCCACATCGTGAGCTCCTACAGCCTACGAGTAAAGGCCCTCAATCTCAATTCTTCCACGCCCCCCCCCGAAGCTCAATCACACGATGCGAGCAACCACGTGCCTTAAGCTGGCTCTCCATGTTGTCCATATCAATCTCGCCATCCATCTCGACTACGGTGACATCATTGCCAAACCTTATCCCCATCTCCAAACATGGGCTGATTCTCACCCACAAACAACAGAAACTTTTTGCACAGCTTGAGAAAAACCCGAAGCCTCCATGTGCCTTGACACCGGCTAAGGTGCCTCTGGGGCTTGCTGTCCTTAGGAAGTCCCTCGAGTATTAAGCTTCACAATGAAGGAATCCGCTCAATTGAACCCGTGAAGAAAGTCATCTTCGCGCTGAAGAGCCAGTCATCGTCGTACATCTTCAGCACAGCCCCAGGCCTGAGCTCTAAGCTCCCAATGCGAAGACGTGGCAGTGACACACTTCAATCTTCACACTGGATCCTACTCCTACTACTCTCTCACGTTTCGAAACCGACAAGGAATTGAGCCAGCATGCTCGCTGCCCGACAGGCTTAGGTCCTTCTTCAAGGTGACCATCGGGAACTTTCCACCCTCACGCAGAGAGAAGTTGGAGTTGCGGTGCGCTGTGAATACGTAGGGAGGCGAGGGGTGTGAAGCTGCTAGACCGAATCTCAAGTCCCTCTCGGTGCCGGCACAAAACCATCTGCCTGCCCTTCGTTTTAAGTACGACTGCTAACTCTAAGTTGAACGCAGACGATGAGACTCCAAAAACTAGACGGCGAAGGCTGCATCATGCAGCTCTTCGCCACGCTCCTCCAAGCAACGTTGATGTTTCATGTCGAAGCACCATGGACCACCAACCGCGAAGTCTTCCTTTGATTCTGCCACCTCTCAACCGCATGTCTCTGCCAGTCTTTTGGGAAGGTGATCCAGCCATGAGGTGCTGCCCCCAACCCTAAAGCAAACGCCGAGTCCTTCTTCTGGATGAGCTTGACCTGCTAGCGAATGGAGTGAGGGTGGTGGAGGTGGCCGTGCAGAGTTGTGTTCGAGGGCTTGCCAGCACAAACCTTGCCACAGACAGCATGGGAATTGAAGGTTTGTGCAACGACCAGAACTCGTAAGTTCCTCAGCCAGATTCAGTATGCCTAAGGGAACTGCATGCCTTGCTAAAAACTGATGTAACTCAACAAACCTGTACCCTAGACCTTGCAGAAGCCAGCCTTCAGGAAGGGCAGGCCCTTGTCAGAGGGCTCATAACCTTGCAGATCTGTCGGAAGCTGCGAACCCAGGCCAAGGCCAGTGCAGGTTTAGCATTTGCCTGGATGCCTTGCGACTTCTATACTGTAGAATGAGGGCCTTGAATTCGTTAGCTGAGTCATGTGCCTCCGGCATCAAACCAGGATCTAAAATCCGTTTGGGTATTGAAACGGCTTCTCGTAGTTTCGTGTCGCGGAGTTTTAGGCTGCTTGAGGAATTTGTGATCCTGCGGTCCGGCTCCCATGCTCTCCACACCCGAGCCCGAACCTAAAGTTCTAGGCCCTCAGCGGATCGAGGGTGCATGGGAAATTTCACCTATGATGAGCAATTATGTTGGAAAGGGTTTCGAACCCGCGTCGAGTTGTAATTCCTAAATTTACTCGTGTATCTCAGGTTAATTTACTATTCGCGCGAACCAGGGTAGGACGGTAGGATTGAACCCAAAAAAGTCCTTGAGGTTCACAGGTCTCTGCCCCCAGGTTCCCGTGCGGAGCACCACATCCGCATTGGCCTGACAGCTCGGATTTGTCTTTCATACTCAAGTTGTTAGGTGGTTAGGTTCAGCGGGAACCGGGCTGATGAAGCACAGGAAGAGGACGCAGGTTTGAAGTCGCAGGAAATCCAGGCAGCATCCAGGTTGGGATGCGGCTCCACTATGCAGTGCCCACTCTGGGTCCTAGACCTCAAATCCGGCTTGTATAAAAGCCCTCCACTGCTCAGATCAAAGTAAGAGTCACTACAATCACTACGATCCGCAAGTTCAAACACTTACATCGGCAGTGAAAAAGAAGGTTTTCAGCTGTCAACCACAATCCCAGTTCGGAGCCCCCTGCCCACAAACCGCTTGCCTTCTGAGGGTCCACATACTTGGAGAAGTCCGGAAGGCGCTTTTCGATATCCTCGCGGACCTCATCGTGCCGTGGGCAAGATTCAGATTCAGCATATTTACATATTTGAGTTGAGTTGCGGGTGCCTCAAAGTCAACTCATCACATTTCGAACAAGACGGCCGGTGTCCCAACTTGGACCACTTTACGCCTGCTGTGGGCAAGGGACAGCATTTCAGATTCTTCCGTGCTTTAGGAATCAGGTAACTACACACTGCTTCGACAGATGGGTTAGGGCCCCAAGTGTCACATGCCGGCACATGCCGTTGAGGCTGACTTGCGGAATGCACGTGCTGCATTTACGGGGGTACACGCCTGCACTAGGACATCAATCATTCTTCGCTCACTTCAGTGGGGTTATGTTATGTTTAGTAATCCACCCATCTTGCAACTCGTTCCTATCACCGTCTGAACAAGTATTGTTCTTGCACTTTGCGGACACACAATACCGCGAGGACATGCCCGATGCCTGCAAGTTCTGGGCCTGGGTTTCAGGCGCGCCCGTCTGAGATTGAAACCCTGGAGTAGGCTGGACCATTCAGGCATTCCGAGGCTTGCATTCAACAGGACAGAAAAAGGCAACATAGTGTTCCTACCTTTCCGCAAGCGAAGTCCGTTGCCCACGCTCATGATGACTGCACACACGGTGTTTTTGCCACGTCGGTCCGGCCAATTCTTGCTGACTCCCTCCCGTTTTCAACCTCGCTAGACACGATGCCGGGCAAAGGATGCCGGGCCAAGTTCCAGACCTGTTCCTCGGTCCAGCCGCGCTCAGCAACGTCACGCTGCACCTGCTGCATAATAACTCCAGGATGATGCAAAGGTCTGCGTTCTCAGGAGATGCTGGTGCAATACTACCATCTTGCTACAAGAAACAATAGTGGTTCCGACCTTCTCCCGATGAGACTCAAGCCCTGCGGCTTCAGAAATCTTTGGAGGCACGTGTTACGGACTTAGTCTTTCACAACCGCCTGTGATCCATGTCCATGAGCCGGTGCAGACTGTCTGCAGACAAGACCCACTACTCAACTGCATGCGTACTGAGAGGTGCATGAGGAAAGGATCCTCGGCCACAGGGATAGTCTCAACGAAGCTATCTTCCAAAATTCCCAAATAGGACATTTTGCGACGGTGCAAGCACAGGCCTTCCACGCGAACTTCACATCATTCCTTGGGTTCAGGTCTTCATTCTTCCGGGTTTTAGTCAGGAGAATTACGTCTGTCCGGGGACCATGTTAAGTGAACAACAAGAGAAACTCGCTGCTCTTGAACTCCAGACTTTTCTGTTGAAAGATTGGGGGGCTCAGCTGCGCCACCAAAGAGCTGAGTTGGCTCTGCCAAATAGCGGCAGCGGGAGGATGGTGGGAGGCATCGAGCTGAATTTCAGGGATCAGCGAGAAACGAACGAATTTTCTTTGCCTACTGCTCGACTGGAAACCCTAGTACAGGTAACAGCACTGAGGCCCTGTATGCCCTGCTCAAAGTCTGCATGGGGGGACTGACCTTTCTGGCAGCTAGCCGTCCGAATCGTCGGAATCTTACTTCGCCGAAAGACACGATGTCGATGTAGATCGCCAGGTCGAGCTGGGAACGGGCCTGTCGAACATGATGCGTGTCACAAAGCATCGAGCTCCTTTGCAGGTATGTGCCTTCTCGTCGTAGATGGGGTGCAGGCCCTCGAAGACCATGACCTTGTTGGGCTCGATGAGCTCAGGTGGGTCCTGGCAGCAGCGCTTCAAAGATTTCGATTCTTCGCTGAAGGCTCCACGGTCAGAGATTGTTGGTGTTTAGGCCTGGCTTGCAAAGGGGAGTTAACTCACCTACACATCGTAGAGCTGTGGAGCTTTGGCCTCAGAAAGCATGGACTTTGGTTCCCCTCCTTGTTGCCGGTGTCGTGGTTGTAGATTGGCTTGTAGACAGCCTTGCCTTAGGGGAGCAGGGCAAACAGTATCTAAACATAGAACCTAGCTGCGCTGCATGGAGGATGAGAATCCGTAAACCACAGCTGACGGACAAGTGCTTTATACTTGACACCGTGACCCGTATACGATACATATATTATAGGCCTCACGCATCCTCATGCCATAATGTCACACCATAACACCTGCCCTTCAGCATCTAGCCGAATCTAGCCAATCCTCACAGTAAAGACCATGCGTTTGACATGTTGAATCATCAGTCCTCTGCAACCGAACTATCAGGATCCTTGTTGTAACAAAAGTGTCACAAGTGCTCACAGTGGCTAGCTTAGACTTGGAGCATCGCCAGAGCTGAAGCCGAACCCCATGAAAACTTTATCAAAGGTGCTCGGGCTTCAAGTTTGGGCTTAGAAGCTTGATATCAGATCGCTGAACAGGTGCACTCTGTAAGCTCCATACCTAACACGCATAACCTGCATGTAACCTAAACCCGAGTCCCGTTACGCCCTCATCTCAAAATTCTCTTCGCTGCCCAGCTGCCAGTTTTCAGGGCCTCAATCTGGACGCCCATCAGGGCAAAGTCGTTCCTTGTTTTCGCGGTCTTGGGGCGAAACTTCAGGGGGGCTTAGGGCTTGGGGTTTTCGGGTGTGCTGAGAAACCGGGCTTCAAGGGTTTTGTGGGCATGGGGTGTTGAGGAATCCGTGCCGGCGATGGATAGGAGTGGAGAGCACGGAATCTGGGTGTTATTGGGTGTTGGTTGAGGTCTTGTGATGTGCTTTGGGGGGACAACGCCTACACTCGAAACTCGAAAGCTTCTTGCAGCAGGTCCTTAAAGCTGCCAGGTAAACCCGATCCCCGAACCAGGGATGTAACTATGCATCATGGTTTTCAGGTACTAGTACGCGTAGTACAAGCTTCAGCTTCGGAGCTTCAGAGCTTGGACTTTTGGGGATTCCTTGTGTCCCAGTACAGAGCCCTGCTTAGGGCTCGGAGGCACTCTCGCTGCCTCGCCTCAACCAAACTTCTCCGGAGTGTCTCTGACGACAAGCGGCTCACGTGCATCCAGGGCGGTGAGGCCCGTTGCCTTCGACTTCAAACAGCCGGATCAGGAGCATTTTCAGAGTCTCAGTTCCTGGTCATTGACATACCCATTGCTGATGAAACATGACTGGGTTGGGTTTAAAATTCCGCTAGCATCCGCTAGCTACGAGCTCTCAGTTGGATGCTTGACGTTAGAGGCTGGACTCTCAGTATGCCTGTCTTCGGGCTCTTGCTCTTTGCTTAGAGGCCGAGTCCTAAACCCTACAGGAAAACCCTGTATACGCCGGATAAGGCCTTCCTCCCCAATGCCTCCTCACCCTGCTTGTCTTCATCGCCGCCGCTATGGTCTCTGTTGTGGTTTCCTGTTCATTACCATCACGGCCAACACTGCCATCAACACTGCGGTTTTCAGCATGATCGCTGATTGTGCTCATCTTGCCAGCCCTGTTAGCTCGAAACTATTCATCCTCCAACTCCTGACTCACGTAGGCCGAGGTTTCATGCTACTGCAGCCTCGGATCGGTCTAGGGCTTGGGCCGTTCGCTCTCTTGTCCGTCTGTATGTATATCGATGGATCGATAGATAGATAAACAGATAGGTATATATATATATGTATAGCTAGATAAAGATAGAGATAGATATAGAAAGATATAGACAGCCACACAGATAGACAGATGGACAGACAGACAGACAGACAGACAAGATTAGGTTAGATTTGATTGGATTAGAACAGAGTAGATAGGTAGGCGAGATAGATTAGATAGATGAGATAGATTAAATAGACTGGATAGATAAGATAGATTAGATTAGATTAGGCTGGATTAGATTAGATAGAACTTAGAAAGAGAGAGCCACCGATGGTCATTACCGAAACAATGTGGGTGTAGGAGACAGTAAATTTGCACAGATTCATAACATGTGCGCTGTTCAACAACAGGTACGAACAACAAAACGGACAACAAGTGTAACCAGTGTGATCATGATGGCAAGGACAAGCCGACCTTGCGGCCAGCACGATCGTTCGTGTGGTAGTCATCCAGGCAGATCACCTGGGCATGCAAGGAAAGTGTCGAGTGAGTCACTGTAATGCCCGTCGGGAACGAAGAGTGCATGACCCTCAAGCAAGGCATTCGATTCTCAATCCTGTGTCATGGATTCAATTCTGCTTTGTGTGGTTGAGAAGACTTAATCGTTTCGTCGTGCTCGGGATTACGGCATGGCCCGATCTACATCTGCACACCACACTGCAGAATCTCTGTGTTTGTACGGCCGGGATGCGAGATCCAAACTTCAAAAAGTCACTAGCACCAAGGTTCACACACCGTGCGGAGCCAAACAAACACTTCCAGAAAAATGCAGCCAAGCCCCAAGACACATTAGTTTGCTGACTTCTGCACATCATGACTGCACATTGACATGACCCGGGACTCTGAAGGGCTGGAGCTGGGGGTTTGGGGTTTGCAGGAGCTCATGGTCCAAGGTGTCGGAAGCTGTAGTGGCTCTGCACGAAAATCGGTTGTGTGATTGTGGCGGTCTCTCAAGGTTTCATATACAGCAAAGGCTGTAGATGCATCTACAATGGTGATGTGCCGAATGACAATTAAAGGCGCGATATGTGCCCAAGCTTTCTCTGGCATGCAGGAATCTACATACTGCTTTGCATCGCAGAGCTGTTCAAGGTCTTTGACAAATGGACAGACTGCAGGCCAGTCGCCGTCATCATGTCGCCGATGGCGGTGTGCCTGGTGACGGCCAGCTGATGGACAGGGTAGGACTGTAAGACTTCGGCACAATGCTCAAATTGTACATCAAGGGCAGGTCTCCAGTTTGGCAAAGACTGGCAGCACATAAAAGGACACCAAACCATACATCTCTCAACTCCTGAATCTGGCGACCAATACATCAAAGTGCCCCAAAAAACCATTACCCTTTCGATTCAGCCCTGGATCCCAAGCAAATGACCCTACCTCCTCTTGAACTGCGAAACCATGGACGAAAGCCCCAAGCCCCAAACTCAGCAAGGCATTGCGGCTTTAGACTCAAGGGCTGGGTCAGCGGTCCAGGATTCAGGACACATGACTTCGGGATCGCAGATAAAACAGCACACACACACACAAACAAAAAAAAAACAAACAAAGGCCAGACTTCAAGGTTTAAACCTCATCCCGATCTAGCACTCCCACAATCCAGAAGCCCGGAGGCACAAAAACAGCAACCTGGTTCCCGAGCCCTTACGTGTGGACTTAACCCACAAGGCTAAGACCCTGCAGGCGAACCTTAAGCCCCTGATCTGTCGATCTCCCCCTCACGGCGCCCAGAACTCTCAACACCAGACTCCACGGCTCAAAGCTAAAGCCAACCTTTCTCTTGGTGCCCGCGCCCTGGCGCTACCTCAGTGCCGAGTGCCCCGAGGATACGGCGCAGGAAGGTTGACCTGGATGTTGGTCTTCAGACTTCAGAGCTTCTGGGTCTTTGGCCGGCTCGAATGCTTTTGATGTGTCGGGTCAGGAAGGGAGGACGGGTATTTGGACATCAGTGGTGTTCAAAACTTCCTTGTCGCTCGGCCACATCCCGGGTTGAACTGCATTTGAGCATCCGGGTAGTAACTATGCCGCAGAAGGATGATATCTCAAAGCCTATTTCCCGGACAGAAATGCCAAACACCAGCTGAAGTATCAACCCGCAAGACAGTGTACGCACAAAGCTCAATCAAAAGCAATCTGAATCATTTATCTGCAAACTCGCCTATCCCTGACCCTGAATCCCAAACGTCCTATAACGCAAGCCTTTAACCCGAAATCTACAAGATCCCACAGCTCCACAACACTAGACTCTTCGCCGACCTCTGGCGTTGACTCTCCCAAGCTAAAGCCTTAAACTCCTAAATTCAACCTTATAGAGTTGATTAGGGTTAACGTGTAGGACTTCCAGCTGCAAACTGACCTTCCGAATTTAACGCAAGCGCCGCTCCATCTGCATTTCCTCCTTCGTCCAGAACTTGGCCGTTGAACTGTTGCCATGGGGCTTTCCGCAGCCAGAGTCGGCAGCGACACCCACAATCACGGGGGTATCCTGCAGTCAGGCAACCGGCTCAGTGCCGGGCCGAAGTATCGGAGTCGGTTAGAAGCTAAAACGTGTCAGCCCCGGCATTCTGAGCGACAATGCTACAGAACCCTAACCTGACAGAACCACCCCAGCCCGAGGCCTGAGCGTTTGCTGAAACGGTGTTCTTTATTTTTTTTTGAACCCTCGTGTCTTTTAACCAAAGGCATCCAGACAGCCGTACCGGTTGAGGGACGGGAGCACCCTTGAAACGGAGTTCAGGGTTTAGGGATTGAAACATCCTTTCAAAAGTGTGTCTGAGTCGTCCTCAAGTCAAGTCCCGAACCTCCAATTCCTGAAACAACGACACTGCCTCCAGCTTCACCTTGGAGTCGACAATAGGATCCATCTCATCCTTCCTCGCATGAACGCTTCTGTGCGGCTTTGGGGTTCAAGGGTGCTTGAAGCAGGCTGGGTTGGATGATTCGTGGCTCGAGGTGTGACGGTGCTGGCCTTTGGACTTCCGAGTTGAGAATCGAGGGCCGCTTGAGAGCCTTCAAACTGCAAGAAGGGAGGCAACGAGTCCACGATATCAGCAGTTTGGGGGCGGTGCATTCACCTCATGGAAAACGCACACAGGTGAATTCGATCGCGCCGCAAAAAACAAACCTTACAAGGCCACACGAGATTCCAATGTAGCCATACGACAGCCTTCCACATTGTCAACTGGCATCTGTTATCCAACCCGGATTCCTTCGAGCCGATGTCCAGACCCGATTTGTAAGTTGTAGGTGCCAGTAGGCAAATGTGTACGCTATGTGCGCATCATCTCAAATGTCCAGGCACACTTTTAAATCTTTTAACCCCGAAAGCCCAAACCCCTAACTGAAAGCATCCAACACCAACCCTGATCACAATCCGCACGGAAATCATGTTCAGATCTGCTTGAAAGTCGGTGCACTCAGATTTTGGACTTGTCTCACTTGCGTGAACGGACGAGAGAACAGACCGGTCGGCTGCACTTTTGGAAAAACTCGGTCTATTCTTCGGGGGACTAGTACCGTTTGCTTCAGTAAAGAGCTTTCGGAAGAGTCAGCTCCGGGCCTGCACCTGTGCTGGAGTTATTGATTTATTCGTTTTTAAACAAGCCATTAAGTCTTGAGCTCCGCCACCACAACTGAGCTACCTCTCGCCTTATGTAGAATTAGGGCTGAATGTCTGGATGGAGCGCTCAAAGGTTAGTTGCGTTTCCTTTGGTGGCCCTAAACCATAGGCAAACCAAGTTGCCAGGCATGGGTCGGGAAGAGCTTGATACCATCTACCTGTCCCACGTGCTTCACGGAAATCATTGATCTTGCAATTCGCCCAGATGCCAACCGAACCACACCTACAACCGCTGTGACAATGTAATTTTCTGCTTTACGAGTGGGCCACCGCCAGCCCTGAACCTGAACATTGCGTCCTGAGCTCCGTCCTCTAGCCTAGAACCCAAGCTGCCCAAGCTTCAATGTAAATCTAACAATCACACGAAAAGGGTCCCAGGCCGAAAAGAAGGCTGTTGAGGATGCAAGGACGTGGCGTAGGGGCCGCCTAAGCATTTGGTAACGTGGAGTCAAGTGCGGCCAGCTTTGCCAATGTCATGGGTGGCACCCTCCCAGCCTCCTGGGGCTCAACCACCCCCATAGCCCGACCCCTCACGCCCCCCATGCTATCCCTGCCCCCCTTAACCCCCCTCCCCTCCCAGGTGTTTGCGACAACAGTCGCAGGGATCGAGCTTGTTCGGGCCACGATCCTCGTGACAGTCCTCGTTCTCGCAGGATGGGATCGACGTCATGTTGCCCCTGACTCTCGCAAGTTTTCGACATGCGGGGCAACTTCCCATCTCGAACATAGCATATGTAGCTGGCACGATATCGTGCTTTGCATGATTGTCTTTGTTTTGTGGAGGCAGGTTGCAAAACACGGTTCGCGCCGGAACAGAACCCACCACCGAAACCGAACACCAGAGGCACCACCACAGATGGGCGGGGGG
>BGNK01005900.1:0-32059 GCA_003297005.1 Symbiodinium sp. clade A Y106
TATTTGTCTTTATTTGTCTTTAATTTGTCTTTATTTGTCAAAATTTGCCGATCCTGTCGAACAAGCCCTGTAGATCTAATCCCTGTTGTTCTGGTTCGGTGCAAACGGCCAATGAAAAGTGGGGTTGCAAGCACCTGAATGGGGTCATAAGCAGTTCTCCAAACAGTTGCCCTACCTTGGCCTTCCTTACTAATCCGCTGATTCTTTAAGGGCCAACGCGCGGAACTGCAACCTTAGAATGTCAAAACCCAGGGGCAAGTCATGGTTTTGAGGACCTCATTCCATAAGTCATAACAGTAACAATTTCAGCATGCTCAACCTTAACTATTGGGTTGAAACCCTAAACCTTAAACCTTAAACCCTAACCCCTAAACCCTAAACCGGGTTTCCCCATCGCGAGCCGAGGCCGGTTGTTCCATTTCCTCTGGAGGACAGCGACGAGGAAGAAGATTTCGGTGAGGAGGACGATTGAAGAAGAAGACGTTCTTGTTAAGGTTTGGGGGTTTAGGGGTTGGGGTTTAGGGTTCAGGGTTAAGGGCCTTCTATTTTAAGATACCATAATAGGGATCTATAGTAAAGAATAGGGTTTCCTCATAATATTATGGTACCCGAAAATAAATCCCTTAACAAGAACCCAGGACGAAGACGAAGACGAAGAAGGGGAAGAAGACTCCGAGGACCGGTTAGAGTTTAGGGTTAAAGGCTCAGGGTTTAGTGTTTCGGGTTTAGGGTTAAGGGTTTAGGGGGTTTTGGGTTAAGGGTTTAGGGTTCAGGGTTTTTGGTTCATGGTTTAGGCTTCGGGTTTTTGGTTAATGGGGCCTATGTTGCGATGAACGGTATGGTGAAGTCGCACTCCCTGCGGCATGTTTTGAGAGGCACTTGTAGAGGCGATACAATTCGTGACATCAAAGATAGCAGCATTGGCCCATCATCGGCAGCAGCGGCAGTGGTAACGTACAGCCCAAGTAGGCTTACAAAGCAGCAGGGGGAGGTGGTAGTAATGTTGAGCATGATCTGCTGGTGCTCATGATATGCGTCTGTATTTGGGATTGGTGAAGCTGATTCTGTTAATGACGGTGACGACTACGACGATGAGGCTGCTGCTGCTGCTTATGATGATCTTGAGTACATGGGATTGAAATGACGGCGGAAGCCAGCAAGCTGCTTGCTTTCGACGATTGGACCACTTCAATGCCGAACCGCAGCCCAACAAAATTCTGAAGCCGAGCATGCTTGCAAATGCCGACTCTTCGATGCTGCTACCAGGGCCCTAAGTTTTTCCTAAAACCTTGCTCGGTTCTCGCTTGCACTGACGGAGGAGACAGCAGAGAAGGACACAGATGAGGATGAGGACGAGGCAGCTTGCATCCTAGATGTCCAAGCTCTTGCTTAGGGCCCCCGGCCTTCAAAACTCTAAATGGCAAAACCCTGAAGCCCAAATCCTAAGCCCTAAACCCTACCAAATTTGATTTCTCAAAAAAAAAAGGAAAAACAAACCCTAAACCGTAACAACGCCCAAAACCCAAAGCCCTAAACCCCAAACCCTAAGCCTACACCCTAATAACGCCCAAAACCCAAGACCCAAGCCCAGACTCCAAGCCCTAGAAACGCCCAAAACCCTAAATCCAAAACCCAAAACCCTAAAAAAAAACGCAAACCAGGCCATCCACAAGAAAAAAACAAATTAAGGCCCTCAAGAAAGCCCTAAAGAGGATTGGCCAGGCTCCAAGTGTTTGGAGCTCTTGGCTGAGCTCTAAACAGTTTGGGTGTGCGGGTCTCTAAGGGTTTAGAGTTTTGAGGGTTTGGGGCGTTTAGGGCTTAGGGTTTAGAGTTTTGAGGGTTTGGGGTGTAGGGTTTAGGGTCTAGGGTTTTGAGGGTTTGGGGCGTTTAGGGCTTAGGGTTTTGAGGGTTTGGGGCGTTCAGGGCTTAGGGTTTGAGGTCCAGGGTTTGAGGGTTTAGGGAGTTTAGTGTTTGGGGTGTTTGGGGGGTTTAGGGTGCTGTCAGTGCGACATCCGACTTAGAGGTAAGACTGTGCACTGCACTATCGCGGCAAGTCTTGATGCTTCTGCTTTCAAGAGCTGTACTTGGATCCAGAATACCGACGCACAATGGTAGGATCGTTGCATAAGGATCCCTGAATAAGTCACCCTCGACTTTCAAGAAGCCCACATTGGGTCAGGCTGCGCAAAGGATTGAAGCTTGCGCGGGGTGTTTCTCGGGCGGGATAGGTAGACGCAAGAGCAACGACACTTGCGCTTTTCCTTGCAGCTGTCGAAAGTCGATGTGGCCGTTACGCTTTCAGCAATTTGAAGCTGCAGCAACTGATTCCGGAAACTCGAACTATCAAACTCCTGATCTCTGAGCCATGCACTGCGGGTCCCTGAACCCCTCAACCCAAATCCGTGAACCCTAAACTCGAGTCCCTGAAACCTTCAACTCCAAACCCTAGCTAGCCTCTTAACGCAGGCGCAGAAAAGGTACCTCAAAACAAAACCGAATCCTTGAGCCCCTAAGCTGCGAGACCCTCACAAGCGCCCTTGACTAAGGAACACACACCTCAAATCATAGTCGGTAAGGAAGTTCACGTGAAATCCTTCATCCCTAAGTGTGTTCTTTGAGTCTCTCGGAACAACTCTTCCCCCAAAGTTTTGGAGGACGATGGACGTATGTTTCGTTGAGACTGAGATTGGCTCTGAGCTTTTGCAAAGCCGAACTGCTACCTGCTTCCTGGTTCGAAGGGTCCTAAGAAACCTTGGGTCTTTATTACGGTTCCTTATATGAATCTATTTAGGGGTTATAGGGCCAGGGTTTCTTAATCAGCTTCCTACATTAAGCCCTACTACAAGGGCTTTTTGGGTTCGGGGAATCAGGTCGACACAACAATTTGCACACCAAGTAAACAGGTATAGGATTTAGGGTCAGGCCGACAGAGTTGCGTAGATGGTCTCATCAAGGGTCGGGATTTAAAACAAAAAGTAGCAGCACCTCGTAACTCTTCAATTGTGGACATTGTGGTGGATGCTTTGTATGCTCTGAGGTGAATTGACTGGTAAATTGCTCAGTTAATCAACTAGTTTTATCTTATTAGGGATTTTGGAATCTCGGGGTGCCTGTATCGCAGGTGGTCACATCTTCGTCCGTAGCTTTTGCAGACATGTTCGCGGGAATGGAAAGAGTGTCCGTCGAAGCTGTCCGTTTGGCAAGCAAGGCGCAGAAGAAGGGATGAAGAGCTCTGATTGGATGTTTTGGGACGCCTTACTTGAGAACATCAAGGATATTCCGAAAATTAGGGGTACCTTATTTGGGAGTCCTCATAGTAAGGATCCTACGATTAAGGGTACTATATTAGGATCCCTTTTTTTCGGAAACTCCCGTGTTGAGCTGAAGAGATCGGAGGTTTAGAGATCGGCCGTCTGTGCCTCCGGAGCTTTAGGCGAGCAGCCTTCCTGACAGAGATTCATTCGCGTAAGCATAAACCCTCACACCCAAACCCCGAGCCTTAAATCGCCGCAATCTTCGAAACCCTTAAACCCCTTGACGAAATCCCTAAACCCTAAACTCCTAAACCGAAAGCCCTAAACCCCTAAAACCCCTAAACCGAGACCCCTAAGCCCCTAAACCCCCTTAACCCCTTAAGCCTCCAGGCCCCGGAGCTCCTGACCCCGAAGCCCTGAAACCTGAACCCCAAAACCCAAACCCAAACTCCCAAAAACAACTAAACCCGAAACCCGAAACCCTAAACCCGAAACCCGAAACCCCTAAACCCTTAAACCTGAAACCCGAAACCTGAAACCCGAAAAACCCTAAACCTGAGCTCCCAACTGGAAGCTCCTTCGAAGACGATGGCGAGCCTTGGTGGCTTTTTAGTAGACGATGAGGCGGTTTAGGGGCTGGGGAGGGGGGGGTTTAGGGTTTAGGGGTTTAGGGTTTAGGCTAAACGGTTTAGGGGTTTAGGGGTTTAGGGTTTAGGGGTGTAGGGGTTAGGAGTTCAGGGGTTAGGGTTTTAGGGGTTTAGGGCTGTGAGCTCAGGCTGTTGTTGCTAGGGTTCAGGGCTTGGGTTCGGGTTCAGGGTGTGACTGTGAGAGTTTGGGTTTGGCTTTTCGGGCTCGGGGTGTCTGTTTTCAGCTTCATTACACTGTAAGGTTTTGGTTTTCCAGATTTAGATTGTACAGGACCTGCAAATTTCATTCCCGAACTATATTGCTTCTTACGCGCTGCTCAGCCAAAAATCGCGTAAGGGCAAGCAGATTGATTGGTGACCAGCCCGCAACGAGGGTATGCGCGTTTTCGCTGTGTAAACTTTCCCGTACTTTGCAGGTTATGTTTGTTTTGGAAGGGGCAGGGGTCGGCAACTCGGCTACCAACATGGAACGACGAAGAGCAAAGCTCATGATTAGCCCGGGTTCTGCAGTACCATGCTTCACTGCCTCTTTGTGGACCTGTCCCGCAAAGGAACCATAGTGAAATAACAGTTGATACTCTTTTCTCTTTCTTTAACTTTCTGGTTTTCTATATTAACTATAATAAGGATGCTAAAGGTTTAAGTTTTAGGAGGGCTTCAGAAGTCAGCCAAGATGTCATTCCTTAGGGAACCATATCAACACCACAGTATAACCTACCACACAACCCTATTCTGCCTGTCAAGGCCCCCTATATATTGGGGTTCAATTACTTCACTTATTGGCTGTAAAACTCAACTTTTCAACTTTTGGCCCTCTTCTAAGGTAGTCGATTCTGAAAGTTCCAACTTTGTTTCCTTGGGTTTTGGGCCAGTGAGTTCAAAGCCCAGTAGTTGGAGTCTGCATCTGGGGTTGGGCTTGCTCATAAGGACCCTAGGGGGGGCAGGGGGGAGGGGGGTAGGGGGCCTTAATACCTATAATAAGGACTTTAGTGCCCCCACCCCTGTAAGGAGGACTTAATAAGGCCTATTTAAGGAAGCCCCTACCCCCCTCCCCCCTCCCCNCCCCCCTCCCCCCCCCTAAGGGTCCCTATGACTTAAGGGTGGAACGTTGGAGGCCTCGAAGTTTCCCAGCGCCACTTCGCACGACCTGGGCCATAAGGAGGCTCCCCTTCTTCGAGGTTCATAGGTAGTTATAAGTAGGGTTATAAGTAACTATAGTTCAAGAAGGCTCTTGAAGCTCGCAATCGCAGTTCTCAAAACAGTAATCCAGCAGCCATCTCTACTTGGAGGTTCATAGGCAGTTATAGGTAGGGTTATAAGTAGGGTAACTACAATTATGATCCATATGAGGGGACTTATATCCCCACTTATAACTACCCATGAGCCTCCAAGTTGGAGACCATGACAGATGCAGATCGCCGGACTGTGCAGAACGGCAATGGGACACTACACAGCTGTCTCAGCATCCTTGAGGCTTGCCGGGCCATGAATATTCCAGCTGCATTGGGGAATCCTGCATCGTCCCTCATGTGGCATGCGCCGGAGTTGCAGATGCAAGGAGCTGGGGCCTTGGCCTTAGCAGAGTGGCGAGTGGATTTCTGCCAGTGTGGCACATCCTGGATGAAGCCGACTCGGTTTTGGATGTTGCAATGCGTAGGATCTGCAATACCACAAGCCGGCTATGCAAACGCAGAAAAGCCTGGATTGGTGGCAAGTTTGTATATGCATGTAGCCGAAGTGGCCAGCCTCATTTAAGACTCTCAGGCGTCACAGCACACAAAACATGTTGACCACTCAAAACCCCCTTATGGCAGATACAAGCCTACTTATGAGTCGCGACAAGGGCAACTATGGCTGCGATTTCCCCAACAACCCCGCATAAGCGTAGCGATTGAAAGCCCCGCGTGCAACTAGCTTTCATCCTTGACATGGGAGGTAAGCGCCCAGAACCCTACCATAAACCCAAACCCTGAACCTCACAAGCCCAATACTCAAAGCCCTAAAACACAAAATCCTGGGGAGGTGGAGGACGAGAGGGATCCTCTGGACCGAGTTCCCTGTCTTTGTTTAGGGTTTAGGGGTTTAGGGTTTGAGGGTTCAGGGTTTAGGGTTGGGATATAACAAGGGGTCTTTGGGCCCTAATAATCCCTAATAACTCGAACAGGGGTTTGGGGCATGTTGCAATATGATATATAGCTATAAAGCGACTACAGTGGTGTTAATGGGGTTTGGGGTTCTAGTATCATGTACGTATAAGCACTATGACAATGTGAATAGTGTTTGGTCCAAGCCTTATTCCCGATGGGGCAGACTAAAATGTAGATAACCATGTGGGGACCGTAATGGGGTACTGTTCCTGCGATCGTGGTCCTCCCTAAACTCTAAACCCTAAACCCGTCAAAATCAAACTAAACCCCAAGCCTTCACATCGGGAGCTCAGGGTCGCAACTTAACCTCGAGCCTGAGAAAAGCTCTTGGTGTCTGAAGCACCTCAGGGCACATTTGCGCAGTGTAAGCAGAGGCCAGCAGGGGCTTGGTTCAGGATGTGGCGGCCTTCGCGTCGGTTTAAGTTAGGTCCCAGACCAGTGTCGGTTATAGAGCATGCCATAGGCATCTATCGAGTTTTTGTTATATCAGGCGTTTGTTTTTGGGACTCTGAGGCTATTGCTAGTGGGATTGGGGTTTGCGGGTCTCAGCATCCTTGCAAGAAACTTTGTGGTAGAAGTGGGACTTGTACGATGGCAGTAAGAACAGCACAAGTACTAGCAATGGTCTTAGTCGTGGTATTGGTCGCAGACGTGGTGGGTGGCAGGTGGTAGGTGAACGGTTGTGGGTGGCAGCAGGTCGGGGTAGCAGTAGTACCTTCAACACTGAGCCCTAAACTTTGAACCCTGGCCCCCAAAAAACCCTAGACCAGAGTCCTAAACCCTAAAGCCTGAACCCCAAACCCTAAACCCTAAACCCTAGACTTTGCCCTAAACCCTAAACCTTAACATAGATCAAGACCAAAAATCAAAAAGAGCCCCAAGCCCTTGAACCCTAAGCTTGAGGCTCCACGGCTTCCGCCGCTCTTCTCGAATCCGGAGATTCCGCTGCAGCATTCGAAGTCTGAGCCCACGCTTCAGCTGCGCCCCGGCATTGTAGTTTTTTGTTGCCTTATAGGATCCTAAGTGTAAAACTAAATTTGTTAAACCAAAACAGGAACTGCAATGGAGACTATAGGTAGGGTTCCTGTACGGGCCCTATATTCAGGATTTCTTGAAAGGGTCCTTCAAGGTTACGGCTTAGGTTTGGGGTTCAGGGTGTACTTGCAGGGTTTCAGTGCTGATTTCGCGAGCTTGGCTTATGAACCAGGTAGGGTTGAACCTGTGTAAGAATAACTGAGGGTTTAGGGTTTATGGTTTAGGGAAGAACATTCAGCATCATATCTCGGCTTGGCACTGCAGGCTTTCCATAGTTCAGGGTTTTGGGTTAACGGTTTAGGGGGCAGGGCAAGGGTTTACTACGGAAGCCTGGATAAGTACCAATGTTGTTTCGTAAGGTGCTTTCGAGTTCATTTCGATCCGACATTTAAGGCCCTAACCCCTGAGCGCTAGAACCTAAACTAAACCCTAAGGGACATGCTGGGCTTTCTGGGATATCCCAAAGGACTGGCGTCGTTGCTGGGAGCGAAGCGAACCCGGTCCTTCAAGACGAGGAGCAGGAGGAGGAGAAGGAGGCCTGCAAGCTTAGGTTCAGGGTTTAGGGTTTAGCATTACCTAGACCCCCAAAAGTAGGTAAAATAATGGCCCAAATCCTATAAAAGGCTATTATTCTACATACTTTTGGGGTCCAGGTAAGGTTTAGGGCTTAGGGCTTCGGGCCGTAAGTCGAGACTTTTCGGGCTTGGAGTTTATGGAGCTTTGGGGTTTTATGGCTTTGTGATTTTAGGGTTTCGGGATTTGGGGCTGTGGTGGACAAGGTACTCGATACAATCCTTGGCTCCTCCTAACAAGGCAATGGGGACAGCGCATTCAGAGGAATGCATGTCTGATTCAATTTAAAATCATCCTCAACCCATTGCCTTGCACCTCAACCCAATTAGCCGGAATGATGATTCGTATATTGGCATCCTCCAGCTATTTGTAGTACGGAGCCAGTCCAAAAGCCCGACTCTATTTCTGACTCTTTAGTATCTAGGCTTCTGTCTAAATAAAGAACCCGCACACCCGTATAGAAAGCTGCAGAGCTTTGCAAACAGCTTCTTTAACATGCAATCATAATGGGGCTTCATGTCCTAACCGCGACAGCCCAAATCCTAATAACGAAAGCTAGTCTTCCTACACCTAGGTCTCCCAGTGGCAAACACTTACAGCCCAAACCGTAAACCCTAAACCTTAAACACCCTCAACGCTAAACCTTAAACCCTAAACCCTAACCCTTCAACCCTGCAAAAACACTAGAAGCTCTAAGCCCTGAATCCTCCTACAAACCCTAGAAACCCCTAAACCCAAAGCCCCGAAACCCCTAAACCCCTAAACCCCAAAACAACGCCGACCTTTTCAGGGCACGGCAACAGATATTGAGCCTCCCACGGCCACGGCCCTGGAGATCATTCAGGTGCGGAAGCTTTTGGCTTGGAGTTTAGGGGTTTGGTGTTTAGGGTTTAGGGGTTCAGGGGTTTAGTTAGCTCTGAGATGTAGAGTTTAGGGTTTGTGAGGCAGTATTCTCCGAGAGTCCAAAAGCCCCTGTGATACATCAAAGTCAGATACTGTAGACCCCTGATTAACAAGCCCCCTACCAACAACGGGATCCTGATATACTCTTGAAGAAAAGGGTTTTATTCACTATGCCCAAACCCTAAGCCATTATGAGCCCTAAACCCTAAACCCTTCATTCAAAAGCGTTTTGGAGTCTCCGGGGGTGCTCACCTCTGACGAAGTGGACGCCTCGTCTGCAGGCAGCCGAGCCTGAAAAGGAGGTACTGGAGCTGGGTCAGGACCCGGAGTTTAGAGGTTTGGGGTTCAGGGCTTGGGGTTTAGGGTCAGGGTTTACTGTGCATTTACGGTTTTAGGGTTTAGGGTTTTGGTATTGGAGGTGGGTCAGGACCGGGGATTAGGGTTTGGGGTTCAGGGCTTAGGGTTTAGGGTTCTGGGCCCAGGGATCCAGCTGGGTTCATGTCAGTGCCTTAAAGTTCACCACCAGCACACCGCGACCCTTACAGGCCCGTCCATGTAGTGTTTCTGCGCTCTGCACGGATGACATTCAAAAAGCTCTGGATGACTAGTGATAACATCCCCTGACAATACCCGTACGATTTGATTACTACTACATAGACCAAACCCCCCCCCCCCGACTTAACGCTTGATGAATAAACCCCTTGTCTCTCTCATTATGAGGGGATCTTGCACCGTCACGGCCGCAAGACCCTAAACCCTAAACGACCCTGTGCAAGTCCTGCACGAGTTCACGTGCGGCAGCGGCCAGCAGACATTCGACAGGGATGACAGTGACAAAGGTTTCGATGTGTGGGCCGGTTTAGGGTTTAGGGTCGAGTCTAGGTCTAGGTTTGGGGTTTAAGGTTTAGGGCTTGAAGAAGTGCTCCTGTCATTTTTGCCAATCTGCGGTCGCTAAGCAGATTCGAAGCGACCAAGATTCTTCTTGCTGTCTATATGCAATGTTCCCACCGACCCTTTATCAACGTGACTGGATAATGTCGTTTCTCGACACAGGTGCGTCGGACTAGAATGCACCCACATCGGGGGTCAGGCAGGAGGCGAGCATGGCTGAAACGCTTCTGGACGTACCTCAGAAGCCTGGCAAGAAGACTGGCACGGAGAGCAAGAAGGGCAACACCCCGAAGAAGGACAAGGACCAGAATCGCGGCCATCACACCGACGTGAAGTGCGGCATCCTATGACGGATGTGGTTATTGGCAGTGGATTGTTGCATTTGGGGTTTGGCAACCTAACCCCAAGGGTCCAGGTACCTTATAATAGCCTTATAATCATATACTCTCCCAATCCTCACCTACATAACTACTATCCTAAAACCGAGTACCTAATTATTGGGTCCTTTGGACCCTTAAAGTAACACCGCCTCTGCCTGGACCCAAACCTGCGCCATCCTGCACATGGAAGCCGCTCTCCTCCGTGCCGGCGAAGGGTTTTATCAATCAGGTGTCTACTTTAATGCTGTGGGGAAGCCCGTGATCCCCATCCCCAAACCCAAAACCCTAAACCTCGGCTTTGGGCAGGCATGGACATGTGCAGTCCGAAAAAGGCTAAACCGCTAAACCCCGAAGCCAAACCCTAAACCCCGAACCCCAAACACTCAAACTCAAGCCCTAAACCCTAAACCCCAAACCCCAAGCCCTAAAACTCAAACCCTAAACCAACCCCAAGCCCCTGTGTTTTGGGAGAGGCGCTAAGCGCCCTGGACACCTACGTCAAGGGCCGGAATTCAGAGAATCGAGCCGGGAAGAAGCTGCAAGGAGACGCCGAGGCTTCGTTGACGGCACTGATATGTGGTTTCCGATAATAGGGTTTAGGGGTTTAGGGTTTAGGGGTTTTGGGAGTTTCCGAACAGTAGGGGTTTTTGTGGGGTTCCTTTCAAGGGATCCACAAGGGTTCCTTCAAGGGATCTATAAGGGTTCAAAAAAGGGTTTAGGGTCTGGGAGTTTCCGAAAATTAGGGGTACCCAAGGGTTCCTTTAAAGGGTTACTATAAGGGTACTATAAGGGTGCCTTTAAAGGGATAATTAGAGTCGGGTTTTGGGGCCCATTATACTATCATGGTTTAGGGTTTAGGGTTTAGGAGGAGTTTCCGAAAATTAGGGGACCCCCGTACTATAAGGACCCCAAAATATGGTACTCCGAACTGTCGGAAACTCCCATGTAGGGTTTCTTTAGGGCTTCAGGGTTTAGGGTTTTGGGTTTCAGGCTTTAGGGTTTAGGGTTGTAGGGTTTTAGGGTTTCAAGCTTATGGGTTCTAGGGCTTAGGGGGCTTATTATTAAAGGAGCCCTTAGCGGAACCCGTAAAGAAACTCTTAAACTCAAAAGAGCCCTCAAAGGAGCCCTTACACGGATCCTTCAGAGGAGCCTATATTAGGGCGTCTTTAAGTTTTAAGTTAAGGGTCCTGTCGAGGATTCTTTTGGGTAAGGGTTCCTGTTGTTTTGGGGTTCCTTGAGGGGTCTGACTGGGGCGCTTTACGTCTCGGGATTCTTTAAGATTCCTTCAAGGTTCCTGTATGGGCTCTAGCCGAGTACGGTAGGTTTCGGGCTTAGGATTTAGCCTCGTTTGTGGTGGAGGGGTTAAGTAAGGATACTACTGGTTTGGGGTTTGGGGGCCAGCTTCTTTTGGGTTCTACGGGGGAATCCCGGGGTTTCAAGAGCCGGTTAGGGTCTAGAGTTTAGGGTTTAGGGTATCGTGCGGAAGATTGATGGCCGGGTTTGGGGCTGGAGGTTTTCTAGGTGAGGGTTTCTGGTTTTTCGCGTTTAGCATTGAGCGGTCCGGGTTTAGACCCTATACGGCCTAAACCCTAAACCCCTAAACCCTAAGCCCTAAACCAAGTAGACCGACGCGACTTGACTCGCAAGTTTTGAACATTGGAGGACCCTGAGAATCCCTTATTGATCCTAATCAATATGAAGCATGGTTTTTGATTGATATTGATTTGCAGCGCTTTCGTTGATATTAGCAATATTGAAAATGTTTGTGGTTCATTGATTTTCTGTGTGTAAAGGAGACAGTTTCTATTGATTTCAAGATACTTGTTTTGCCCTGTGTGTAAAGGAGACAGTTTCTATTGATTTCAAGATACTTGTTTTGCCCTTGACTACAGGACTCGTGGATTGGAGCCAGCAGCCGAGGTGCATGCTACTGTAGGAACCTGATTGAGAAACCCTGGGCCTATAACCCCAAAATAGTAGGATTCATATAAGGAACCCTAATAAAGGCCCAAGGTTTCTTAATCAGGTTCCTACATTACTCCCTTGAAGGGGGCACTGTTTCAGCTTTTGCTCGATGACCCCTCGCTGAACGACACGAAGTACAACGGAAGCATGTGGGTGAATCTGCGAATCGAGAGAAGAAGTTGTCCGCTCTTTCACATGAGAAGGCTGAAACACTCAGAGGCAGATCTGAATCCCCATATCGGTCAGGGCTTTTAGACGGAGGGCTTCTTGGGTTAAAAGGTTTCGGGCTTAGGTATAGGAGGCTAATTCTTTGAGCATTATTCCTAGGAGTTCCATGACAGTATAGCCCAGAGCCCTATGCACTCCATTACTCTGTATACTAGACGGCGTTCCCTTGGGCCTGTGGGGGTTCCTGGGATATCTAGCTCCAGACGCATGAACATTAACCCGCAAACCTAATAACAAAAACATATAAACAAAAGCTGCACCCTGAAACTTCTGAGCCCTAAACCCAAAGAAGTAAGAGCAGTTCACTGAACCCGGCAACCTTCAAAACAAAGCCTGAGCCCCCAAATTAAACCTTATAAAACCCTAATGCGCTAAACCCTAAATACTTAGCAAGAGCCCTAAACCCTTCAAAGCCCAAAAGACGCCCACTTCATACTCCTTGCGAGGTACCCTTGTAGAACCCTAAACCCTCAACCCCAAACCCTAAAACCAAACCCTAAACCCTCTCTTCTCCTTGTGAGGCTGCTTTCAGAGTTGGCTGGTGGACGGTCTTCCTCTCCCTCCCCATCAACATCTGGCCAATCGCCCCTGAACTGCAACAGCTCTTTATCATAAGGACCCTGAGGGGGGAAGGGGTAGGGGGCCTTAATACCTATAAGAAGTACTTCATAAGGCCTCTTTAAAGGAAGTATAGTCCCCCACCCCCCTCCCCCTTACCCCTTTTGGGGTCCCTATGGCTTTATGGGGTTGAGGGTTTAAGGTTTTGGATGTCGGATTTAACGAGTTTGGGAGTTCAGGGTTTTGGGTTTAAGGAGTTTTGGGAGTTGAGGGTTGAGGGCTTGGCGTTTTGGATTCAAGAGTTTGGGGGTTGAGGGTTTAGGGTTTTGGATTCAAGGAGTTTGGGAGTTGATGGCTTCGGGTTCAAGGAGCTTGGGGGGTTGGGGTTTAGGTTTGAAAATTTGGTGTTTAGGACCTATTAGTGCTGATTCTGCAACAACCCTAAGAGCCCTAAACCCACAATTTAAATGGACTCTAAACGCTAAGAAGCCAAAGCCCTAAAACCCTAAGCCCTTAAACCCTAAACCCTAAGCCCTAAAACCCTAAACCCTAGAAGCTCAAAAGCCCGAATTCCTAAAGCCGCTATGGCCCTCAAATCCCTGAAGCCCTGCGACAAAACAGCACCCAGTTTCATGAACGGCCTGTAGAAATCCCAAAGAAGCAGCTTGACTCGTAAGAAACCCTAAACCCTGTATAACCCCTAGACCATAGACCCTGCACCCTAAACCCTAAAACCCTAAACCCTACACCCTAAACCCTAAAATCCTAAACCCTAAAACCCTAAACCCCTAAAGCCCTAAACCCTAAACCCACAAGAACTGGATAAACAGAAATTGTGTGAATTTCGCTTCGAACTGCATCTTCAATAGTTTCGATTTGTCCTTAAACGTGCGCGAAGAGAGCCTAGCCCAGCCCAGCCAAAAAGCAAAAGCAAAAAGCAAAACCCTGCAAAACCCCACAAAACCCGGCAAAACTCCGGACCCAAACCCTATACAATTTCTATAGACTGGACCTGCACCCTAAACCCCCTAGACCAGGCCGCACAGCAAGCCGTTGAGGTTTGAAAGACCTCCAGGGCCCACCTGGGTCCAGCACGTGGGAATTTAGGGTTTTGGGTTTTAGGGTTTAGGGTTTAGGTTTTTCGGGTTTTGGGTTTTAGGGTTTAGGGTCTTCTTGCGAGTTACAAAGGGTTTAGGGTTTATAGTGTTTAGGGTTTATACGAAAAGGTTTCAGTGCTTTTGGCTATAGGGCTCAGGATGTGCAGTAATCACTATTTATGGGGACTCCCCTCAACACGGCTCTAGAACAAACTCATGTAATATCGCAATACCTGAAACGCAGCAGCGCAAAAAGCAATTGAAGCGTTGACGGCGACGGAAAGAACTTAAACCCTGAACCCTAGCTAAAGCCCATAAACACCTTAAGCACTAAACCCTGATTAAAGCCCCTGGCCAACTTGCAACCCTAGACCCTAACTAAAGCCCTTGATTACCTTGAAACCCTAAACCCTCATTGAAGCCTTAAACCCTAAACCCCAAAGGACGACCCTTAAACACACTCAGGCGCTGAAGCTGCAGGAAGTCGGTAGCTTGCAGCGCGTCTTCCTGGACTTCTGGGGTTCGATGTGACCCGGCTGAAAACAAGGGGAGGGGAAGGGGGTTCAGAAGGTTAGGAGGGTTTAGGGTTTACCCATAGGCCCCAAGGTAGTTCCTTTTTGGGATTACCTTATAGAATTCTAAATATGAACCCCCAAAAGGAACTACTTTGGGGCCTTTGGGGGNGTAAGTTGGTTATAAGTAGGGCTATAGTTAGGGTAACTCCATTTAGGGCACTTTTGACTCTACTTATAACCTACTTACTAAGTCCCCTGCCCCTTCAAGCAAGCTTCAGGGGCAACAGTGGCGGGTTGCAGCGACTTCGGGGGAAAGGGAGTTTCGGGGTGCGTGGGGTTCAGGGTGTATCGATGATATACAGAAGCTGAGTAGTACTATGCCTGAGGCCGTAGGGCTTCATTAACATTTTACAGACAGTCTAATGTATCCGACAGCTTATCACCGCAACGAATGTTTGGGGTTCCCTAGCAAGAGCTGGGGGAATGGGCTCAGCATGTAGACTTGTTCACCTTTATGTATGGTTAGGGCCCTGTTGCCATTTGGTCATGCCATCTCATCCAGCTCAACATGGATGTGGAAAGGCACTACAAGAACCAGTGACACTTGGGGAGATCCATGACCACCAAAAACCTAAGATTCTATGGAACATATACAAGCAAGCACTTTTGACAGCCTGGCCATCCATGTCTACAGTTCTCAAAGGTAGTATGCACTATGTCCATGACGCTTCAGCTGAATTCTGTGCGAAGCGGTTTCATGCGATGTCAGTTGCGACCGGTGGTATTGTTCATGCCTGGGTCTTTGGGAAGTCGAACGACCCAGCTTCCATCTAATATAGGGGCCTTAACAATTAGAATAGGGTTTGGGGGTGTATCTTACTGTAATCATAATAAGGAACCCCCAAAATAGTATTGGTAATTATTTAGGCTCCTATAGTACATCAAGATTGGGAAGACGAGCTGCGAGCTTGAAACAGCAGCTATGTCAAAAGTACCTTTGATTCGACGCTTATCTGACTATGCTCACTTCTTTTCAGCAAAGGATGATGTGGTAGTGTTAGACATCATGTGGGTGGCTGTCAAAAGTTTGGTCCCGCTTTGGGACCTTATTATTATACGGCACCTAATATTTAGGGTACCCAAAAAGGGGCCATAATTTTGACAGCTACCCATGTACATCTTCGTAAGCATCACAGCAGGAAGGGCATCTCCACGGGAAAATTACCTGCATGCGACCATGAAGTTAGATCATCATGAGATGCTGAAACTCTAAACCCTAAAGCCTAAACCCTAAATCGAAACCGGACACGGCTTTGGGAGGGCGTCAGGATCGGACTCCTAAGCCTTAGACCAATAGTGAGCCCCAGAAAGTTGTAGAATCCAAAGCTTAGATCCTTAAGTTAAACCTGACAACCTAAAGCCTAAACCCTAGACCAGTATTGTAACCTAAACCCTACATAAACCCCAAAACCTAAACCTTAGACCATTAACTTAAACCCTACACCCTAAAACCTAAACCTAGACCATACTTATTGTATTATTGTATTGCAACTTAAACCCTACACCCTAAAACCTAAACCTTGGACCAGTAACTTAAACCCTACACCCTAAAACCTAAACCTTAGACCATTGGTGTAGCTTAAACCCTACACCCTGAAACCTGAGATAGGGGCCGAAATTATTACCTTTTGCTCTTTTGGGGGGTTCCTGACTATAATCATAGTTTAAGGGGCCCCCAAACCCTATTCCAATTATTAAGGCCCCTATACTCTAGTACCCTTGTAGTATTCCTTATCGTATCCCAACAGACCCCTTTGAAAGGACCCCTCTATAGTAGAAGCCAGAAAGTTGGAACATTATCCTCATGCCCTTAATGTAAAGTATAAGGGATCCTAGGACTAATCCTCCCAAATCCATGTTCCAACTTTCTGGCAGTCGATATTTTTTACAACGAAAGGAAAGAGCTCTGAGGCTCCTCCAGTTCCTCTTCTGCGTGGGCTCAACGCTAGGCGTCTCGGTGAGGAGCCTCGGTCGGCATTCAGTGTGGGGTTTAAGGGTTTTAGGGTTTTAGGGTTTGGGGTTAAAGGCTTTAGGGTTTAGGGTTTAAGTAAGGCTCAGAGTTTTAGGTTTTAGGGTTTAGGGTTTAAGGCTCAGGGTTTTAGGCTTTAGGGCTTAAGGTTTAGGGTTTGGGGCCTGGTGTAAGCCGCTTTAAGAGTTTAGGGATGTTTGGGGTTCGGGGTTTTAGGGTTTAGGGTTTGGGGGTTTAGGGTTACGGGTTTGGGGGTCTCGAGTTTTAGGGTTTAGGGTTTAGGCTTGTTCAGGGTTGTTTAGGGTTTAGGCTTGCCGGCTAAACATTGTTATTCTACTGATCTAACAACTACCTACTTTGAATTTGAAACCTTTATGAGTAAACAATCATACTGCTGGTAGCATTAGAGTGACTAAGTTAAGAAATTTGATGCTCATTCCCAGGAGTATTGATAGAGCTCACAGTATTGCCAAACATTAAGATGAGCTCTTTCATATGACGGTTGTTGACAATGTGTCCGTTGTTCTGAGTTGCACTCTTCTTGCTACTCTGTAATAGGTATATACACGCAAAGACGCACACTCGTATACAAATATATATATATATATAGATACACACAATAGTTACCATGATTGTGGCAGCAATGTTATTGATACTCTTTTTGCTATTGCTTCTGGTGATGATCGTGACTAACCAGTCCCATCCCTCATGCCATCATTGCACGTGAAGATACTGCTGCTGCTGCTGCTGCTGACGGCGACGGCAACGGCGACGGCGACCACAAGAAACATTGCCACCATCACCACATCGCCCGCCGCAGCCACCACGACGGCTACTGCGGCTCCATTGCTAGGTGCTGACGCTACTGCTTCTCCTGCTCCTGCTGCCGCTGTTGCGGCTTTTGCTTCTTCAGCTGCGGCTGCTACTGCTACTGTTCCAACAACAACAACAACCATCATTGCCACTACCACTACCACTACGTACCACTAATAACTACATACCACTACCAGTACAAGCTACCACTATCACCACCGCAACCACGCTGGTACTACTAACTACTACGACTACTACGACGACGACTTACGCTATGCTGCTATACCTATGCTGAAGGCTTCGAATCACAATAAAGGGGATTGAGAAATACAATTACAATGTCGGCTTATATAGTCCCTGTGTGATCATGTGTTATGTACCCCAAAACCCCTCAACCCTAAACTCCAAAATTCCATTCCGATTATTAAGGTCCCTGTATCAGATCCCGAAGCCGGCAGCAGTTTACATCCTAAGACCATTCAGGGGCTTCAGGGTTAGAGGGTTTAGGGTTTAGGAAGTTTAGGGGTGTGTATTAGAACATTCCTGAGACGAGCCCTGCAGCCCTCAATACTCTAAGCACATCGACAAACCAGCGTTGGCTGCACTGCCTGCTGCGCAGAGAGCTTTCGATGCTGAAGCTGAGCAAACAGGACCTCAGTGACAGCCTCGAACCCTAGCCCTAAACCCTATACCCTAAAACCTAAACCCTAAACCCTTAACTCTAAACCCTAGCCCTCAACCCTAAATCCTTGAAACCCAAACCTGGGCTCCCCTACACAAGGCCTCACAATGCCCGCACGCCTTGCAAGGTACACATTGGAAGGATGGCTGGGCACAGCCCTGGCTACCTTGTTTCTTGATCGCACCAGGAGGTTTTAGACTTTTGAGGTTTGGGTTTTTGGGATGAGGGCTTTGGATTTAGGGATTTAGATTGGAGGTGTCCGGTGTGGTTTTGGCGGTTTAGGATTTGATTTGAAGCTTTGGCGTGGAGGAAACTGATGCACTGGCGTCATGGGTTTCCGCTTACATCTCTGGCAAATGCGTCAGTTTTCTGCGTCCGTCGTGTTTTTTTGTTGTGGTCAGGGCCATGCGGATTCTACCCTTCATCCCTCAACCCTAGCCCCTAAACCCTGCCCTAAGCTTAAAGTTCGCGGCCATTTTATCGGTGTTCGATTAGGGTTGGGGGTTGGGATTTAGGGTTTGGAGTTTTAAGTTTTAGGTTGTTCAGGGTTTTGGTGTTTCGGTTTTGTTTTTTTGGTTTTGGGATGTCTAACGGTTCTCCATCCCAAATTTCACCTCCCGACCCCTGCGAAGCCGCAAGAGTATGGTTTCCATTGTAGTTCCTTTGAGTTGCATACAGTATTTATGATTACTCGTAGGATTCTATAAGAACAAGCAGGGTGACCACAACAAGAAGTTGCATTTGAGATATACTGCTGCATAATGCCATGCGCCAGTCTTACCTTGATGCACTGCACGGGTTTGGACGTAAGACGTCAGCCGTGTAGCAGTAAACTTCGGACAATTCTGATTAGGAATAATGCTAGTCATCCTCAGAATTCTCGGATAGCCGACCACATCAAGTGATGTAAACTACTGGGGGGGGGGGCGGGCCGAGCCACACACACAAGAATTTTGCCTCGACTAGGTTCACCAGTTGGGCGTTCTGAAGACAGGAACGATGTCGTCTTTAACGGCACCCTAATTCCCAAACCCTATACCCCAGAAACTGTAAACTCCGCAAGGAACATGTTGCTGCTGAACAACGTGGGAAACTGGATGGCAGGCGGATGCCTTTGCCCCTACCGTCTCGCTGTAAGACCCGACAACCCTGTTGCCATCAAGCCTTCGGGAATAGATGTAGACGACGTTGTTCGGGGGAGCATTGTCCCGTTAAAACCAATCGAAGCTTCTCGAACTGCGAGACCCTACACCCTAAACCCTGTATTGGAGCTCAGTAGCGCAAAGAAGCTTGCAACTCATAGGCCCAGGGCGCAGAAGTCAAAACGTACCTAACCTAAACTCTTCCTCCAGAGACTCCAAAGTAGTCCGTTTAGGGTTTAGGATTTTGTATAGTCTACGGCAGATTATTGCTGGCCGAAAGGGGTCTTGGGGTCTTTGGGAATGCGGTGTTGCGTTGGCGATGTTAAGGGCTGCAGGATAACTGCTAAGCCCCTAAACTCTAACCCTGCGCTGAGCTCTCCGTGTCAGTTTCCATGGTCTTGCATGTGCGGAATCCTAAATCCTGAACCTGTTTTTGTTTCGAGGGGCGCCCAAAGTAGACCCCATACCCTAACCTGAACCCTAAACCCTGAAGTTTGGCCCCAAACGAGGCGGGTCCTATGCCAGCCGCCTTGAGTTCAACAGCACCGCCACGAATGACACCGTGGTCACCTCGAGGCGGTTTAGGGTTGTAGGGTTTTAGGGTTTAGGGTTTTAGGGTTTAGGGTTTAGTGTTTAGGGTTTAGGGTTTTAGGGTTTAGGGTTTTAGGGTTTAGGGTTTAGGGTTTTAGGGTTTAGGGTTTAGGGTTTAGGGTTTTAGTGTTTAGGGTTAGAAGAGTTTGGGGCTCAAGGTTCCTTCTTAAGGGTTCCTATTACAGTAGAAGCCAGAAACTTGGAACATGGCTTTAGGAGGATTAGTGCTGGGATCCCCTATACTTTACTTTAAGGGCAGGAGGAGAATGATGTTCCAACTTTCTGGCTCTTGCTATAACGGGATCTGCAAGCGTTCGATAGGCGATTTAGGGTTTGGGCTTAGGGATATGGTTGTGAGGGCCAAGCTTCGGGCTTAGCGTTGGGAGGGTTGAGGGTTTGGCGATTAGGCTTGAGGGTGCTGGTGAAGATTATTCACTTCAGCATTTGATTTTAGGGTTTCACCGAAGGCCAGAAACGATCTCGATCGTCCTGTGATTCACTTGAACTGAGGTTTACATCAAAGGGCGGTGACATGTACCAAGTGTTGTTGTGGGGTAACATTTGGAGATATTTGGAGTGTGACTTTGGGAATACCAGCCACAAGAACCTCGCTTGCCATGTGTCCCTTAAGGTAATCTAGGAGCTTATAGTTGAGTTACCAATATTATTCCCCAGGGCTCCTTCTCAAAATATATACGCGACAATATACCCCGGGTCCCTATTCTGATTACTTAAGGGCGCGAAGTGACTCCCTTGAGCTTTTGTTGCGCTAAACCCTAAACCCTAAACTCCATAAGCCCTAAACATTACCAAGCCCTAAACCCTAAACCATACACTCCCTCAGCCATAAACCCTAAATGTTGCCAATCCCTAAACCCTAAACCATAAACTCCCTAAGCCATAAACCCTAAATGTTACCAAACCCCAAACCCTAAACTCCCTAAGCCTGAAACCCTAAACGTTACCCAACCCAAACCCCTAAACTCCCTAAGCCTTAGACCCTAAATGTTACCAGACCCTAAACCCTAAACCCTAAATCTTACCAAACCCTGAACCCCAAACCCCAAATCTTACCAAACCCTAAACCCCAAACCCCAAATCTTACGAAACCCTAAACCCTAAACCCTAAATCTTACGAAACCCTAAACAAACCCTAAATCTTACGAAACCCTAAACCCTAAACCCTAAATCTTACGAAACCCTAAACCTTACCAAACCCTACACCCTAGGCTCCAAATCACCCTGAACCCTAAATCTTACCAAACCCCAAACCCTAAACCCCAAATCTTACCAAACCCTAAACCCCAAGTGTTTCGGTGTCGATCTGGGTTCGGACATGGGGTTCAGGGCCGTGACGCTGCCTTAGACCCAGGCTCCCTTTAGTACTTGAAGGGGCAGGGGACTTAGTAAGGGTTCCTAAAGGGCTCCTTAAAGGGATCTATAGGGTTCCTTAAAGGGGTCTATAGGGTTTAGGGTTTAGGGTCTACTTGAAGGGGCAGGGGACTTAGTAAGTAGGGTTATAATTTGGGTAACTCCATTTAGGGCACTTATAACTTGTAACTCTACTTATAACCTACTTACTAAGTCCCTGCCCCTTCAAGTAGGGTTTGGGGGTCAAGGTTGAGGGTTTGGGGTTTAGGGTTTCAGGTTTAGGGTTTGGGGTCTAGGGTTTAGGGATCTGAGGTTTAGGGTATAGGGTCTAGGGGTTTGGCTTCTAATTCGGGCTTCTGGTCTAGGGTTAGATCTTGACCTATGTAGGTTTGGGGTTTGGTTTTCAAATGGTTCAAACGGTTTAGAGGTAAGCCATCTACGTCCCTGAACCACGGTCAAAAGCCCACTGAACTCCAAACGCTGAGGTGGCTACCGCTCTGCAACACCAATGCAGACTTGAGCTATCATGGCTGTGTGCCCCCTGCCGCCATTTTTCGGGAGTTCGGCTGCGGGTTTGGGCCTACTCAAAAAAGTCAGGTTTAGGCATTATTACTGTAGGGTGTAGGCTCAAGGATTGGGTTTAAGGGTTCACACCAAGTTTTGGGGTGTCTGTTTGCAGTCAAGGGGGATGTATGTGTTGAGGGTTTGTGGGTTTTAGGGTTGAGGGTTTTGTTTCGGCTTCTGACACGGCTGTCAAACGCTTAATCCCGAAGCCCTGAAGACCTGCAATTTCGAAGCCGAAGCCGAAACACTGTAGGTCCCTCACCGAACATATCTTCCGGTCGACAGGCCTTAATTCCCGAATTCGGAACGCCCAAACCCAACATGCCACAGACCTAAAATCCCCTAAACCCCCAAACCCTCAAACCCCTGTAAACATAAAACTAAACAGAACCCTTAGTCTCGAAGCCGTTTACAAAACACGAAGAGGTTGAATTTGAATGCCGGCCTCATGGAAGAGGCGGAGTACGGCAAGGCCTATGGAAACCACGCTGAAATAGGGAGTTCGAAATACTTGCAGTAGTTGAGGGGGATTTTTTAGGGCTTAGGGCCCTAAGCCTTAAACCCTAAACCCTATCCTAGTAATTATATCCTCCCCAAAATAACTGCACTATACAAAAACTCCCAAAACCATATCTAGCGATGGCCAAAGCCAGTGCAGACTTGGGGGGACTCTGGGGGTTTAGTCGCTCCTCCAAGGGCTTCTTATTGGCTGTAAAGCTCAGCTTTTCAACTTTTGGGCCTCTTATCAGGTAGTCGATTCTGAAAGTTTCAACTTCTGTTTCCTTGGGTTTTGGGCCAGTGAGGCTTCTTTGGGGGATCTTATTAAGGATTTGGTAGCGGTAGCGGTTTCTGTTACGATTTCATTGGTCTAGAAGGGCTGGGGGGACCTCCGGGATGAAGGTCTTGGGTCTGGGGGCGGAGACTTTTAGATCTAAGCTACTAGATACGACACAAATGTGTGATCACACCTACCGATACAGCAACAGACTGTAAAACATGATGGTGCATGTGAACTACCATGAACCCTTCCAAATGCATTCCCGAGAAATACACGCCACCAGGGCGTCATGTTCTGTAGGGTTTAGGGATTTAGGGGCTTTCGGTTTCGGGGTTTAGAGTCTCTAGTTCTGGGTCTTTGATTTGGTGCAGGTGCAAGAACTCAAGCATTGCCGCAGCAATTGTTTGGAACTTTGGCGCCATTTGGCGCCTGTGTGGCATTGCTGTTCTCCAGAGGCAGCGGTGGTGCTGCTCGACACCATCTTGTTTATGGCCATGATGCTGCACCTTGGCTGCCGAATACGCAGCAAAGTTACGTAGGCATGTTGATTGCAATGCCGGAGTTGTTGCTGTTTCCCGGTATGGTTGGGGTCTTTGCATGACATGCTGAGCATCCGCGGCTGTTCGGGAACTATGGCTATGGTTTCATTGGTTTTGCCGATATCTGTCATTTTCGGGCGCAGACATGGAATATAAGCCTTGCTCCCGCGTGTGGGAGCGACTCAGTGAAACTGTGTAACATTTGGATTCTAAGGTGGGCACTTGCGGTTAAGCTCATGCGACTTATCGATACTTCATTCAGGTCAAGTCAGTAGCTGAAGCTCTTGTATGTGTCTACAGATAGCCGCAAGAAGACAACTGCGCAAGCCCTCGAATATTCATCCTCGACCAGCCTGCTCAGTAAATGTAAACCTGAAGAAAGCTTCTTTTAGATGGGAGTTTCAGAAGAGTAGGTACCTGATGCAGAAGTCCTCATAGTAAGGATCCGACGGCTGTAGTTATTTAGTGTCATAGAGCTCAATATTTTCCGACACTCCGAAATCAGGTTCTTCGGCTTCAACACAAATGTCCGGCTCTTCAGCATCTCCACACACATCTATCTCGCCATGAGCTTTCTGGATCCCAGCACTGGAGCTTTCGACATTCAGCCATCTCTGGCCGGGAGCTGAGGGGCTGGGGCGGGGGTACCCAAAGGTTCCGGGTGCTTCATAAAGTCCTTTCGTATAGGGTTGTAAGGATGACCCTCTTAAGCCCTAAGCCCCCGTTGCAAGGATAACCCGAATAAGGCTACCAGACAACTACAACAAGAGAGCCTCTGCTCATTGGTATAACATACACCCAGACCCTATTTTAATTATTAAGCCCCTATATTACTTGCTAAGTCCCAGGGTGCAGGAGGCCGGGTTCCGGAATAACTTTGAGCAAGCGACTCAGACCAAGGTTGGAGGATTCTCTCTGCTTCTTGGTATAGGAACCCATTCAGTACCCCTTACGTTAACCCTTATCGTAGCCCTTATGGGCGCGCAGCTTGGGACGGTGAGTGTCCCCTGCCCCTGCTTTCGCTATGCTCTCCCTTGTGCTGTGCCCTGTTAGGCCATGCCTCGGATGGGGTGCTAAAATATTGATGCACTTAATCGGCATTCTCGCTTCGTTTACCTTCCGTACATCCTGGCTTTTAAAGAAGCTTTTGAAGCATAACCCACGCTGGCCCGCTTCCAAAGTCCAGGGTTGTTAGGGTTCAGGGTCCAGGCTGGGGTGTTCGGGTTTGGTGTTCAGGAGGGGTTTAGGGCTTCCAAACCCCTTACAAACAAATCGCCAAATTGCTCTGGGCCATGAGCCGGCATTGAACAGGCCACGAACTATTTCATCATCGTCTCCATCTCCTCTTTGGCTGTTATCCTTTGCTTCCTGCTGCCACGGCCACTGACATCCACTGCCCAGGCGAGGTTGCGAGATGTTCAGTGCCTCTAGTCTAGAGCTTAAACTCTAAACCCTGTATATCAACCCTAATGATCCCTATAAATCCGCGTAGGCGACTTGGGTTTGGGTTGACGGGATAAGGTCGCACTGCCTGACAAAGGCTGTATTTTGCGGCTTCAGAAGCTACTCATTAGTGTTGAACACTAAAAAAAGGGCCTTAGTAATTAGAATAGGGTTTTGGGGCCCATTATGCTACAATTATGTTAAGGAACCCCCAAACTAGGATTGGTAATTATTTAGGCCCCTATGTTGCACTAAACAGTTTTTTTTGGGCCTAGGCTTCTAGTTTAGAGGGCCGACCCTCAGCCCCAAAAACCAACCACCGAATCCCAAAAGCTGAAACCCGCAGCCTGAACCCAGAACCCAGACGCTGAATCCTTAACCCTCCAAGAAGCTAGGGTTTAGGGTTTAGGGTTTAGGGGAGTGACCCTTCAAGGAAGCCTGAAGCCTAACCCTAACCCTAAGCATCCTCTCGGTGCCGAAGGGTTCTGTAAGGGTTTGCCAGGGTTTTGAAAGGGTTGCTCAGCGGTTCCACTCCCAGAGGGTCCATATACACTACTATTGTGGAATTAGGTCCTCAAAATCATAATGAGGATGGTGTTTTAGAGCCTAATTCCATAATAGTAGTGTATATGGACCCTCTGGGAGTGGTATCCCAAGACCCTCTGGGTGAGAAGTTCGCTCCACGCTGAGCTGCTTCCGAAAGCCTGGGCCGAAGCCCCAAAAACAGCCGATTTAGGGTTTAGTGTTTAGGGTTTAGGGGTTTAGGGTTTAGGGTTTAGGGGTTAGGGGTTTAGGCTTTAGGGTTTTGATCGCACCCCTGAAATGTTCCGAATCCCGGCATGGCCCGACGACTGAATTCCTCGACCTTCATAAGTAAACCCCCGCATCGTCCCAACGCGCAAGCCCCTAAATCCGAAAGCATAATATCAATCCCAAATCCCAAAGCCCGGCCCAAAGCCCCACACCCCAAAGCCTTTAACCTCAAACACCATACCGGACATAAAGCACGAATCTGCTCAAGCGACGCCAGGCTCGCAGCATTCTACAGGAGACGGGGCCACTTGGGATGATTCTATTGTGATTTAAGCTTTGGCTTTTTGGATGTAGGGTTTGAGTTAAGATGTATGTTAGGGATTTTTGTTTTGATTCATGTGCTCCTTCGGCAGTTACGATTATCGGGCGATGACTGCTTAAGACTTGTGCCATCGTCGCGAATGTGTTGAGCCCTGGTCCTCGCAGTGTCACTGTGCTCTTTGCGCCGTACAGCCTGTCTGCCAAAACTTCAATTTATTCATCATAGACAGCCTTGCAAGAGGACCCCAAACCTAACCCAATCCCCAAGCCCTTAACCAAGACTGAAACCCCTAAATCCCATAAACCCCAAACCCCAAACCTTCAAACCCTCCACCCTACAGAGCCGACTTGCTCCAAATAGTGGTGCAACCTCACACACCCCGCTCGTAGGGCCGCCGTGGCCATGATTCTGGAGTCCCTGCCGCTGACCTCCTCAGAGCTCTGTCGCAGCAAAGCCCAAGCAGCCATGGGGGAGATGAGCCTTCTCATCAAGGCCCGCCCACAGGGCTTTGGCTTTGGGATTTGGAATTACCGCACAGGCCCCAAAAGCCTTGAAACCCTAAACGCATCCCGGAACAACTGTAGGCACTAACACGGTCCTGCTGTCACTCAATATTACAGGGGTCTGAATCATGAATACTATTCTTCCCTACAGCTCCCAATAATTGCCTTAGGGTTCCTAATTTAGTTCTGATTGATAGCCAATCCTCAGGAATAAAGCTAGAGAAATATAGTAATTAGAATATACCGCAAGACCGTAAACCCGAAAGCCAAGAGCCTGTTCTAATGATTAAGGCGGCGAAACCCTGAAAGCCGCGAGTGCAGGACTTAGACTTCCACCTGGGTCACATGTGGTTCGAGGACCCTGGCTGAGGGCTTGGGATCTATTAGGGTTTAGGCTTTTGGGGACTTTGGTTTACGGTTTAGGGTCGGTTAGGGTTTGGGGTTTTGGGGACTAGGGTTTAGGGTTTAGGGTTTTGGGGGCTGGGGTTTAGGGTTTAGGGTCTGTTAGGGTTTAGGCTTTAGGGATTAGGGTTTAGGGGCTGTCTAGGGTTTATACACACTATCTAGGGTTGATATAGGTCATAGGATGGTTTTCTGTAGGATTTATATGGGATTCATTTTGGGCTTACGTAGGGTTTGGCCAGGACCTGGTCCCTTGATGGAAAGGGTTTAGGGTTTAGGGTTTCATATATTTATATGGGTGGTTGTCAAAATTATGGTCCCTTCTTGGGTCTCTAAAACAATACAGCACCTAATATTTAGGGTGCCCAAAAAGGGGCCCTAATTTTGACGACTACCCATATGGGTCTTTCGGAGTCTTGGCTTCGTTTGGGCCTTCCGAGGGATCTGACTGTAGAAATCGAAATCATCCCAAGACACGCAGATCATTGGATTGCAGGACTATAAACCCTATAGGCACTATATAAACCCCTACTCCCCCAACTCCTACAAAAAGGCAGATGTGCAAGGCAGCAAGCCGCGCAGAGTGCCTGTTTGTGTTTGTTTTTCTCCCGCCCTGCTTGTAGAGTACGTATGTAGGCACCTTTTAAGCTTTTTGGGATACTATATCCCTATATGATCCCAATATAACCCCAAAGGTTAACCTTTAGTTCCCCAGGATACTGGACAAGTAGGGGTTGCAGTACCCCATGTCTTGGGATTGAGGAATCGGTTCGCTGTGGGTAGCAGGCCCTGCCCAGCGGAGAGGTCAAACAAAAACATACGAGCACCTCGATCCTACCCCGAACCCTACATCTTAAACCCGCTGCTAAAGGGCTTTCTTCGATTCTCAGGATACCCACTACCCGGCTATATTACTTGGTTGAAGAATATTCCCAGGGAGCTCAGATGAGGACTTTAGCATCCTCCGAAAGCGCGCGCTACCGGCGCTGGCTGCAAGCCTTCTCCGAGATCTTGCAGCGCGCCGGAGTTAGTGGGCCCCGAACGGTTTCGGGCTTGGGGTTTAGGGGTCCAGGCTATAAGGGTGTAGGGTTTGGGGGACCCAAAACCAAAACCCTAATCTCGACGCCCCACACCCTGAGGGCTTGGGTGCTCACATCTGGGATTTTTTAGGAAGTTTTGAGTTCCGCCTGAAGCAGGATGGAATTTGTGGCCAGCTTAAATGGGCTTTAGGGCTTCGTTGGAGGCTTGGGGGACTTAGTACATAGGTCTTAAAGTAGAGTCATAAGATTGAAAGCCGCAATCAAGATAATGACCGCTCCGAAGTCAGCTGACCTGCTACTTCCCGACGATGGGGTTTCAGTTTTAGCTTTCCGACTCAGGCTGAAGCATTTTGATCGAAACACCGCTCCTGCTCCCTGCTGTGCCCGTGCAGAGTAGAGGCTTAGGCATCAAGGTCAGGACCGCGACTTGCACACTGCCTCTGACTCTAGACCCCAGGCCGTCTTGCGCTCCCTCGCCGCACCCCCCCTCCGTGAAGCCGCACCCCTCTGTTTCTTACGGTTCCTATGGAACCCTATACACTGAGACTACCGCATTTACCGAGTGACATTATATTCCCCAAGAACCTGTCCTAAAAATTAGGGCCACCTGATTAGAAACCCTAAACCCTAAACCTAGTTTGTAACTTGTCAAAGGAAGACCAGCATGCAGAACTTCGATGCAGTCTTCTGCGCAGCTGCGGCCGTACCAACGCAGGAGCGATGTGGAGAGAAGTAGCAGAGGGTTCAGGGTTTAAGGAGTGCGGTTCAGGGTGTAGGTTTGGGCAGTTTAGTTAACGTGGAAGGATGTATTTAGAAATTTCGGGTTCAGGGTCTAGGCAAGTTTTGGGGTATGTGTAGTGGAGCATCGACCATACCATCATGCAGGTGGTTTTCGAAATTAGGGTTCCTTGTTGGCTCACCCGCAGGGCATGCGACTCTCGTGAAGGGCCTGAGAGGGATCCTGCTGTAGAGAACTACCCATAGCCATGTGTGTCCGTAGAAACGAGTTACTGAGCAGAAGGCCAAATCCCCGACCTTCCCTGAGAACAAGTAAAATCGCGGTTAATCAGTCTCATTAACTTGGCGTTCTTCTGGTTGGCTGCCAGGACTTTAAGTTTTTGGTTTTCTATATAACTATAGTAAGGATGTTAGTTTAACTTTTAGGAGGGGTTCAGAAGTCAGCCAAGATAATAGAAAGTGCTAAAAATCGAATCCAACGCAAAGCCGACCTTCGCTGGGAGACCGTATTCCAAGTATACCGTCTCAAGTAGAATCCAGAGATTGTGCCTACTGTAGGGCAGAGAGTTTAGGCTTCGGCGCTTTTTGCGTTCAGGACAAGACCGGAGGAAGGACCCAGACAGAGTAGATGGGTTTTGTTCGCAGGGTTCAGGCAGGGAGGGTTTACCCATAGGCCCCATAGTAGTTCCTTTTGGGGATTCATAATTAGAATCCTATACGGTGATCCCAAAAAGGAACTTCCTATGGGGCCTGTGGGTAGTGCTAAGGGCTCCCACAGGAGGCCGAGCAGATGCTGACCCTGCTCCCATCGCTCCGCCACCAGCGTCTTGCCTGCTCATTCAGGGTTTACCTACAGTAGAGGCTCACACCCTACCCCTGTTTTAGGATACCTAGTTTTATGGCTAGGACCTGTTATACAGAAAAGTAAATACCCTAAAAAAGGGGGTAGGGTCTAGGGCCTTAAAAAACCGGGCCCTCAAACGGGGCTCTGAAGTACACAACAATATAGGGGCTTAAATAATTACCAAGACTATTTTGGTGGTTCCTTATTATAATTCTAGTATAACGGGCCCCAAAACCCTATTCTAATTATTAAGGCCCCAAACTCAGTACCCTGGACCCCTATTCTAATTGTTAAGGTCCCTTTTGTACTTGCCTTGGTTCGTTTTGGACTGGTTTTCTCTTGGCGGCTCTGGGAGATCTTTGCCTCTGCAGTGCAGGCAAAGCATCATAGGGACCCTTAAGGGACTTGGGGGGGAACGGGGGAGGGGGGTAGGGGGCCTTAATGCCTATAAGCCTATAATAAGGACTTAATAAGGTCTATATTTAAGGAAGTATAGTGCCCTACCTCCCTCCCCCCCTACCCCCCTAAGGGTCCCTATGAGCGCAAGGTCGACGGTTTTTTCTGCTTGGCCGCCTCTGCGTTTGAGGATCTCATGTTACTAAGTTACTAAAGAAAGCTGATGAGCCGGAGAATAGTGTTACCCTATGAATGTTAAGAAGAAAGGAAGAAACCCTACAACCTAAACCTTGAACCGTGATTTGGTGCCTCTTTTTTGTGTTTTGGGTTTCGGGCGGAGAACCAAGGTGCTGCCTTGTCTCCAGCACTCTGACTGCCCTGTTGGCAGTCTTGACCTCAGCAGAACGCTAGAAGGTTTAGGGGTTCGGGTTCAGGGTCTAGGATTTTTCAGGATTCAGGGTTTGGGGTTTGCCCTAAACCCTAAACCCTAAGGTGTTTGGGTCCAGGGTTTGGGGGGTTATAGGGTTTAGGAACGAAGCCAAGTCAGCAAATTGGCTTTCGGGCTTGCAGGTCTCAGGTGCAGGGCCAAGGGTAAAACCCTAAACCCTCACCCTAGGCCCTAGGCCCTGCAAGCCTAATAAACCTTAAACTCTCAAAGCTAAGGCTTTTAAGGTTTGAAGTTTAGGATTAAACCCTAAACTCTTAAAGCTAATGCTTTTAAGGTTTGAAGTTTAGGATCAGGGTTTTCAGTGGCCAAACATCCCCGAAACCTGCTCGAGGGCTTTCGGTGTTCAAACTCCTGCTGCAGCTAGACTAGGTGCTCCAATAATTCGACTAGGATTTGAGGGTATGCTCTAGAATAGCTATATCAGCTGGCGCTACTTATTCCGTTCTCCACACGCTACGCCCCGAGAATCGAGACATTGTAATCGACCGTGTTGCTCCTCATTCCGGTTACCCCATTCTGTGCGGTCTGCATTGGTTCTGCAGTGGTGGCCCACATTTTCCGGACTTTTGTGGTCATGGCTGGTTTGAATTTTAAACCCGCGACTTTATCAATCAACAACACTTCAAGAAGTAGACGCCCGAATTTATGGGTCACACCCACGCACGCAGAAAACAGCATGAACCCTTTAAGGAAGAAGCGCGAGGCCCTAACGAAGCAGGGGCCCTGACGGAGGGGGCGCCGGGGCAGGCCCAAGAGAGGCGGGAGGAATTTGCAGAGAAGATCAATGATGCACGATAGCGCAGGCCCCTACAACGGATTTTAGTCGTCACCGGGCGCTTATGAAACCGGACAAATTAGAATTTAGCAGACTAGAAACGGTATCCGCCCCAAGGGGTAACCAACTCCTTCGAAGTCAGCGGCCGAGTCTTCAGCCCCTTGGGGGGAGAAAACCCTGAGTCGCAAACCCTCTAAACTCCCGAGTAACGCGATACTATAACAACTCCTTTCTAACTTTCAAATCTTTTTATGCTCATTCATAAACGCCCTAACCTAACTTAGCCTATAACACCCTATAAGCACTCGTGAAACCCCTCCAAACTGCATAAGCCTCTAAGCCTTACTGCGTCGAGATGCCGCGACAGGTGAAGACCCCGGACGAGGTGAAACCTGTAGTCGATGTTCTACTGGAGAAGCGAGAGGTCAGCGGGTTTAGGGGTTTAGGGTTCAGGGTTTAGGGTTTAGCGTTTAGGGTTTAGGGTGTGGGGTATAGGGCTCCATAGCCGTAGCCTGTGCAGATTAGAGTTTCAGAGCCCCTTAACCCCTAAACCTCAAGCTGCAACCCTGTGACTCCCGAACCCTTCATGATGGACTACTTGATTGGGCAGGGGACTTAGTAAGTAGGTTATAAGTAGAGTTATAAGTGCCCTAAATGGAGTTACCCTAATTATAACCCTACTTATAACCAACTTACTAAGTCCCCTGCNCTACTTGATTGGGCAGGGGGCTTAGTAAGTAGGTTATGAGTAGAGTTATAAGTGCCCTAAATGGAGTTACCCTAATTATAACCCTACTTATAACCAACTTACTAAGTCCCCTGCCCCATTAAGCACCTAGAGTCTCCATTGTAGTTCTTTTTTTGGTTAACCAGTTTTATGGTTAGGATCCTACAATAGGGATTTTGGTTAACCAAAAAAAGGAACTACAATGGAGACGGAAGGTTTACCGTCAAATACAAGCTATAGGGTTGAGGGTTTAGGGAGTTCAGGGTTTAGGGCTTCGAGGGCTCCAAAAATCGCTTCCAACCTGTCCCTTGCATGAAGCTTGTTTTGCATCTTGCCTTCTTCCCCGAAAACCCTCTCTAGACTCTACACCCCACTTTAGGGGCCTTAATAATTAGAATAGGGTTTTGGGGCCCATTATACTATACTTATAATAAGGAACCCCCAATATATGATGCAGGGCTGCCACCCCCCCCCCCCCCCCCCCCCAACCCATGGTATCCCCCCTTGCCTGTCAGGTGGGTAGTTGTTTTGTTTGGCCTTGTTGCTTTCCCCGTCTGGTCTTGTCTGGCCTCGTCCCCTCCCCCCTCTGTGGAGTGGGGCCTGTGGTCTGTTTGGTTGGCCCCGCCCCACCTGTGGCGGGCAGTGTGTTCTACAGAGGTTCTACAGGGGTATGGTATGGTTGCTGCCGCTTGTTAGTAGTACTGTCATCGTTACGTGGGGCGGGGCCTGTGGTCGTTTTGGTTGGCCCCGCCCCGCCTGTGTGGGGCAGTGTGTTCTAAGTACAGAGATATGGTATGGTTGCGGTAATGTCATCGTTACGTGCTCGTTACGATACAAAATATGATGTTTGCCCTTTTCTCCTGGCAAACGGTGCCCCTGCCCCTGCTCTGATGCAGTTCTCCGCTCCTGTGAAGAAGCACTGGCTTGCTGGGAGCAGGGGCGGCCCTTGGCCGGGAGCCGCGAGGG